>VDFB02020302.1:0-30402 GCA_007258455.2 Sequoia sempervirens
TGACAACACATGACATTACCTACTCCCCCTACGAGGTAGCCACCAAACATTAGTCCAAAAGAAAGATAGATCCATAGATCCACTGGACTGATGAATCTCCATATGCATCTAGTTCAAGGAAGTAGGGGCAATAACCCCCAACATCTCTCGAAGATACTCAAAAGTATCTTTAGGAAGATCCTTAGTAAATATGTTAGCAATATGATCCTTTGTAGGTATAAACTCAATATTTACTTTATTCTCCATAACCTTCTCTCTCAAAAAGTGATATCTGATTGATATATTCTTTTCCTTGAGTGCATCACTGGATTCTTTGAAATGTTAATTGCACTTGTGTTATCACATAAAATAGAGATAGGGTCATCATACACTACTTTGATATCTTTTAATGTCTGTCTCATCCACAAAACTTGTGTGTAGCAAGATGCTGCAGCAATATACTCAGCCTCTATAGTGGATAAGGAAACTGAATCTTCCTTTTTTCTTAACCATTACACCAATATACACCCAAGAAAGAATGCACCACCACTCATACTTTTTTTGTCATCATCACAACCTACCCAATTTGCATCTATATAAGCATTTAGTGTAAATTCAGTATTTGTAGGATACCATAAGCCAAGATTTAGAGTGCCATTCAGATATATGAATATCCTATTCACAGCTGCAACATGTGTTTCTTTGGGATCCTCTTGAAATCTAGCCACAAGACAAACTACATGCATGATGTCCAGTCTGATAGCATTTAAATACAATAGTCCACCAATCATTGATCTATCTTTGCTCTTATCAACCTTAGGTGAATCATCATCCTTACTCAATTTGCAGCCAGTTACCATAGGAGTGCACACTAGTTTGGAACCATCCATCCCAAATTTCCTCAACATTTATTTTGCATACTTTGATTGTGAAATGAAAATCCCTTTGTTTGTTTGTTTGATTTGTAGTCCAAGGAAGAAATTCATCTTACCAAACATAGACATCTCAAACTCTTTTTGTATTTCTTCAACAAACATCTTACACATAGTTTCATTTCCTCCAAAAATAATGTCATCCACATACACAACTACTATCAAGATCTTGTCATCTTCAATTTTGAAATAAATATTGCTATCTGCAATACCTTTGTTGAAACCTTGTTGAATCAAATATCTATCCAACCTTGCATACCAACATCTGAGAGCTTGCTTCAAGCCATATAAATCCTTTTTCAATCTGCAAACCATATCCGATTGACCTGACAACTAGAATCCCTATGATTTTTCCATGTAGACTTCTTCTTCTAACTCTCCATTTAGGAATGCATACTTCACGTCCATCTGATAAATCTTAAAGTCCTTATGAGCAGAAAATTCCAAAAAAATTTTGATAGCCTCCATTCTAGCCACTAGAGCAAATGTCTCCTAAAATCATATACCTTCCACTTGTGAGTAGCCCTTACACACAAGCCTTGCATTTTTTCTTACCACTTCTCCATTCTCATTCAGTTTGTTTTTGAAAACCCACTTTCTTCCAATTATGTTCTTGTTTGTTGGTCTGGGAACCAATTCTCAAGTTTGATTTTTCTAAATTTGCGTAAGTTCTTCTTCCATTGCTTTCATCCAATGCTCATCTTTACATACCACACTCACTGTTTTGGGTTCAACTTTAGAAAGTAAGTAATAATTTACCTCAAATTCAGAAGCTTTGCTTCTTGTCAATAAACCTTTCCTCTTGTCTCCAATAATATGTTCTTCGAAATGATTCTTTTGTACATACTTAGGGGTTTTAGTAACCTTTTCTGGAGCTTCTTCTTCATTATGTATTTCTTGTTCTTCAATTGTTTCTTCTACTTCTCTGTAGTTAGGTTCATCTGATACATATCCCAACTTCAATTGAATTCTTCAATACTTCATCAACCTTGACATTTGTGCTTTCTACAATCCTTTTCAACCTTTTATTGTAACATTTGTAAGCTTTGCTTCTAGTAGAGTATCCAAGGAAGATACCCTCATCACATCTAGCATTGAACTTTCCTATATTTTCTTCATCTCTCCTGATATAACTCATAAGGGGGTCTTTGTGGTGTTATCTATTGCTTGAACTTAGTTGAACACATAAACAGTAGTGTGAGTTGCTTCTCTCCAGTAGACTTTTGGTAAACCTTCCTCTATTATCATTGTTCTAGCAGCTTCTTGAATTGTCATGTTCTTCCTTTCAGCTACTCCATTCTGCGAAGGAGTTATAGGGGAAGAAATTTTTCTTCTTATTCCATGAACCTCACAAAACATGTAAAACCTATTGGAGGTGAATTCACCACCTCTATCAGACCTCAAACATTTTGTTTTCAAATCCATTTCATTCTCAACCATAGCCTTAAATGTATTGATTTTTTCTAATGCATCAAATTTCTCTCTAAGAAAAGTAACCCATGTAATTCTAGAGTAATCATCAATTAAAAGCATAAAATACCAATCACCTTGTAGACTTCTCACCGTTGTAGGACCACAAATATTTGTATGAATCAATTCCAACACACCGATAGTAGATTGTTCCTTTGTTCTAAAGGTGTTTCTAGCATGCTTTCTAAACTGACAGTCCCTACAGACAACATTAATAGGCTTTGTAATCCTTGGTAAATCTTTCACATCTTGTATTTCACTGATTCTCACCATTTTGTCAAAATTCATATGGTACATCCTCCGATTCCATGACCAACTGTCATTAATCTGAGACATAAAACAATGTCCATCAACACCTTTTAGTTGATAGATGTTTCCTTCAATCCTCTTACCAGTAGAAACCATAGTTTCAGACCCTTTTCTAATTTCATATTTTTCATCCTTGAACACAATATTATATCCCTTACTACACATTTTTCCAACACTCAAGAGATTGTGTCTCAAACCCTTAACACAATAAACATCATCAGTATTATGCTTACCATCAAAGTGATTGAACCTATCCCATAGATCTTAGCAACATAATCATCTCCAAACTTAACTAAGCCTCCATCATATTTTTCAAGTCTAACAAACTTACTTTTGTCACCATTCATGTGATTTGAGAAGCCACTATCAACGACCTAGTAGTTCTTTTCTTCTTTAGCATGAAGAGCAGAAACCACAGTACCTTCAAATTTCTCTAGAGCACTTTCCTTCACACATATTTCAATGTTAATAGAAGTATTTTCATCTTTTAAAGCTAGGAACAAGCATTCATTATCATCAAAATCTCCATAATCAAACTCATCATCAGAAATGCCAACATCTTCATTGACATAATATGCTCTTTTGATCATTTTTCCATTATTTTGTTTTCCCTGTCTATGTTTATTTCTTTTAGCTCTTTTTGAACATCTTGAAGCATAATGAGCTATATCATGACAACTAAAATATTTGAAAGGTAATTTACCTTTATACTTATTGGAGCCCTTTTTTATTCTTCTTACAAAATTTTCTTCTACTTCATCAAGATTTTCTTCATCTGGATCCTCCATTTTTGCAGCCTTGGATGTAGTTTGTCTTTGTTCCATTTTTCAAGCCAAGCTTTCTCATTTCAAATGAGGTTAGAGTACCAATCAATTGATCTTTAGTATAATTATTATAATCTACAATTTCCTCTATAGCAGATACCTTTTCACTATATATATCACGAAGAGTTATGAGAACCTTCTTCACTATCCTGGATTCATCTATTTGTACACCAAGTCCTCTCATTCCACCTACCAGCTCATCTACTCTTTTCATGTAGGATTTAATGTTCTCATCTTTGGCCATTCGTAGGATCTCAAAATGTTCCTCCAAATTTTGCAACTTTTCCTATTTAACTTTTTCATCTCCTTCATACATCTTTTCCAACTTATCCCCGTTGAATAAGACAATTGAGAGGGGGGGTGAATTATTTGTAGCAAATTTAACCTTTAAAACTTCCTCCAGAGGTTAGATCAATTATCATTCACAAATCCTTTACTTTGCTAATGTGATCAATCATTAAGTGTAAAGCATAAACTAAAAGAAGTAAAACCATACACAATAACACCAGATTTACATGGAAAACCCAATAAAGGAAAAACCAAATAAGGGAAAAACCACGGTGAGGATTATCTCATAATATAAAGAATATCAAAACCGAATACAAAGGATCATTGCCATAAAGGCTCACTTCCAAAACAAGACTTACTTTATGGAACATGACTCACTGTCCAACAACGGTTAACCACCCGAAGGGCTCATTTTCATAGAATTACAAAGAGAAAAACAATCTCAATGCAATAGAGATTTTCACCATAGTTCACTCACACACTTGTAAACATGCTTGAATGATAGAGTACACCTTTAGCTCACTGCCTCCAAAAACTCACCACTTGAATTTTGCATTGATTTGCTCAAACTCGCATCACACACTATTTCACATCTATCTTGATCTTGCATTCATCTTTCACAAACATCTCAACTTATATTTATACCATCTTCAATCCTTGAAACTCGTCCAAGGTCAGCCACACACACCATTAGCATTTATAAATTCAAATTAGGTCAGTGCCAAAACATTCTATAGTGGAATTAGAATGAGAAGACCAAAAACCACCCTTAATGAGGACCTAAATAAGTCCCAACATGCCTCAACACACTTCCATGAACTTAGTAAGTAGTGTTTAACACAAGGTCGGCCAATACCCATGTAACACACATAAAACAATTAAGCACACACAATATTAACATGATCCAATCTCTATGAATAAAAAATTAACTTCAACATAATCTTATCAACTTATTTCTAGAACCACAAGTCCTGAAGCCACAAATTAGAGAAATCAAGAGCAACTACATTTCTCCCAGACCTAAACCATATACACAGAAAAGCATAGTACACATACTGGTGAACATATATCACACTGTACAATGATACCAAAACCCAAAATTTGGATATAGCAACTTCCAAAAACCATGAACAATACCTTAGATCCTCACTAACATAGCAACAAATCCTGGAGCAAACACTGTTACATTGGTGGTTGTCGTTGCACCAAAAGATTGACCTATCAATGCCTAATACAACCGCCAGATTTATGTAAGATCCACAGGAGGCGGTTAAGCCATGTCAGAAACCCAAGCGTTGTGTTGGACAAGGAAGACCAAGGGACACACCATCTTGCAACAATCCCCCTAGCACAAGCGAGGGGTTTGAACTTGTGACCTTGGCTTTGATACCAACTGTTACATTGGTGGTTGTTGTTGCACCAAAAGATTGACCTGTCAATGCTTGATACAACCACTAGATTTATGTAAGATCCATAGGAAGCAGTTAAGCCATGCCACAAACCCAAGTGTCGTGTTGGACAAGGAAGACCAAGGGACACACCATCTTGCAACAAACACTAAATACCTGCAACCTTTTTTTATTGCAATTTTCTCAATATGCTCGACATATACAATCAATAACCATCATTCATGACATCAATGACAATAGCAACCAGTTAACCAATTGACATCAATGACAACACCTTCATACTTGCAACAATCTGAAACCTTTTTGGCAGTCTTCATATTCATAACTTTAACTACTTGACACTGTGAAAGACTATAATAATGAACTTTTCCTTATTGTTTATTTCATGGGATTTTATCTCATCAGTAGTACTTGGACCATTAGCTGGAGCAACATATTGGTTCTAAATAGAATTTTTGATCTCATATCTATAGTATGCCAGATATCCTTCCATATTTGTCTTCCAGAATGCATAGTCAATGTCATCGAACCTAGGACACTCAATAGTTATCTTGTTCATCATCCTAGACCTTCCTTAAGCAGTTAAGCTCTTCTCCAAGGAACCTTGCTCTGATACCAATTGTTGATCAAGACAATTGAGAGGGGGTTGAATCAATTGTAGCAACTATAATATTGAAAACTCTCAACATAAGTTAGATCAATAAGCATTCACAAAACCCTTACTTTGTTAATGTGCTTAATCAATAAATGCATAAACATAAACTTAAAGTAGAGATACCATACACCACCATATTTACGTGGAAAACCCAATGAGGGAAAAACCATGGTGATGATTAGCTCACAATATAAAGAATTCCAAAACCGAATACAAAGGCTCACTTCCAGAGAGGCTCATTTCCTAAATAAGACACACTATCCAATGAGGGCTCATTGCCATAGAATTACAAAGAAGATAGAAGATAATTGTTACAGTGAGAAAACTATCTCAATGCAACAAGAAGTCCACCATAATTTTCTCACACACTTGCAGTCATGCTTGAAAGATAGAGTACACCATAAACTCACTACCTTAGAGAACTTAGCACTTGAATTTTGCACTAATCTGCTCAAACTTGCATCACACATCACTATCTTCACTATCTCACATTTATCTCATCTTTCACAAACATCTCAACTCATACTTATACCAATTTCAACCTTGAAAACCTTCAAAGGTTGGCCATACACAATTTGTATTTACAAATTTAAATTAGGTCAGTGCTAAAGAATTCCTGGAGTGGAAGAGAATGAGGGCAACCTATACATATTCTTAATGAGGACCTAAATGAGTCACAACATGCTTTCATAAACTTCACAAGTAGTATTTAGCACAAGGTCAACCAACACCTGTGCAAATACATAAAATAATTAAGCACATGCATCCTTAAGTTTGTCCAATCTTTCTGGACAACAAAATTCACTTGAACACGATCTAGAATAAGTAATGAACACCTATAAATTCATCCAAAAGCTTTGCAAAAAAATTCAATTGAAAAGTATGATCATTTTGTACATTTGAATAACCCTGTGAACCACTATAATACACTATAACTCAGAAACTCATCAATAACATCATCAAATCTCAATTCCTCTTGAACCAAGCAAGAGAGAAACCTCATAAACTTATTCTCAGAACCACAAGTCCTAAAACAATAATGCAGAGAAATGTGGAGCAAATACATTTCTCCCAAACCACAGCCAAACATATTAAAATGCATAGTTCACATACTAGTGAAAATATCTCGTACTGTATGACAATCAAGAAACCCAAATTTTGGATATAGAAATTGCCAACAGCCATGAAAAATACCTCAGATCAACACAAGCATAGCATCAACCTGGAAGAAATGTAGAGCACAACTCAGAGCATACACTAAATACCTGTATGACACTGTTTTCTCTATTTGTCAAATTTTCTCAAAAGCACTTGGAGACCAAGTACCAGAGACATCATTTCAGCACATTACTTCACTCTAACACCCTTCCAAACATAGAAATATAAGGATAAATCCATGTACTCACAACACTTCTTCAACATCTGAACTATACATGCACAAACTACAAACCTACTTTATTAGAATTTTCTCAATATCCTTGACATATACAATCAATAACCAGCTTGCTTAACACACAATTTACATCAATGACAATAGAAACTAGTTGACATCAATGGCAACACCTTCATACTTGCAACAAGGTAAATAAATCATCAGAGAGGGTAAATAATAGCAGTTTGTTCCGTATATGCATATATATAGAAAATGACTGCAAATCTTGGCCAAGCTCATGTTGCATGAAATGCAACTCTAGTTAGATCTACACTCTTTGGAACCCATTCTAGGAAGAACATATTATCATATCAAACGGGTATCCCTCCCTTTTAGACCATCTATTAGCAACAATATAGTGTGCTATAGTCTGCCACTGAATTCTTGTGTCATTCCAATCAACACAATCAAACATTATTCATTTAAGTATGGTATATCCATTCATCTATTCATCATTTGTAATTGCAATTCAACATTGTTCTATGTTTATAGTTTGTTACATTTGCAAAAGAGATTTAATATGCTCAATGAGTAAAATAATCAAGATGAATCAGAAGGTATATCGCATGTATGTGCACATGCATAAAGGGATATTTATGCATGTTCACATATATGCTTGGAAATGAAAAAATTTGAAATATGCATACATTCTGAAGAATTAAATAAAATTCCCCTTTTATACAGGTTTATTTTCATATTCAGAAAGGGAAAAATAACATCACTTCATTCAGATGCTCTATTAAATTAAAACTATCATCTAATCTTAGTTTAGATACAAATGAAATCATTTGTTTCACAGTCACTTGTCTTTCATAAGGAGTAATAACAATTCATTGAAACTTAGTTGAATTGCATCATCCATAAAAAAAATATTAACAAAAACATTATACTTTTGTTCTGTAACAACTTAAGAATCCATGCTTGTTTTCTTTCAATCAAGGTATCCATTTGATTCAGTGAACACTGTAAATTAATTTATACTCTTTCCATCGAAAATCCATCCCTCAAGAGGATACCGATACACATGTTATCATTCATTGATAACATGATATCTATCCCTTGAGGTTTCTTAATAGTATTTGATATCTATCGAACCATAGGTTCAACCCATAATAATGTGGAACACCCAAAATACATGTTAAAACAACAAAGCATAGTAGATACTTTGACTCATTTATAAACACAGGAAATTGAACATAGATCACATGTATATCAACATTCATGCGCATATATATATATATGCACATATATAAATATATATATATGTATGCACATATATATATTTATGTATGTATATATACATATATATATATGTATAGATATATGTATATGTATATATATATATATACATACATATATATATACATACATATATATATTTATATATGTGCATATATATATATGTATATATATATATACATGTTCTTCAAACAAATGTTTCCAACACCTGCAATCTGAGAAGGTCCATTGCGGGTAATACATATTTATATAACATCGAACATGGTATCGTTTGAATCCGCCTACCACTTATAGTGAATGGTGACATTTATATGATATAAAAGTGGTATATGCATTGCTCGACCCTTGCATTTAGTAGGGCATGCATCGCCACCCTAATGCAACGTTAGGTGTGATGCAACATGTTGTGAGTATCATGCTCAAATGAGATATAAAACAGTATGATCCTCTTGGCTAGTCACCTACAGGACGCTAGTAAACATATAGGTCATTAACAAGAAAACAAGGAATAACAACGGTTGGTCGATTAGCCATGACCATGAAGATTAAATATCATACGGGTGATAAAATCCCATCGTGGGTATGAAACCCGACTTCCTACAAAAGGTCAAGAAAAAATAAAGAGCCTTCAAGTTGGCTTGGCCCACAAAGGGCATCACATGGATCGACATGGTCGATCGACAGGGTAAACAAGATAACCAAATATTGAACATGTATGATAAGGCATACAAAATACAAAATTGTTTTTATCATTTTACAAGATAAGAAACTTATTTGAAAATGAGAGGAAAAAAATTAAACTCAGTTCAAAATACCTCAATTGGTGATTGCCTAAGTGATTCATCCTTCCCTGGAAAGATTATAGTTCCTCCAAACCCGTCATTCTCCCTTCTCTTCTTTTTTCTTTTTCCTTGATTTTTCCTTCTTTTCACTAGATTCTTTGATTTCCTAACCACGAAGGATCCCCTGCTAATTTTGGAGAGATGGTGGTCTTAATTTTCTGCCTCCATTTTTATTATTTGGTTGCCCACTTCCTCTATTTTTGAGCATTTATTGAAGCTTTTTTCCATGTGAGGGGATCGGCCCCTATCCCATTATTGTTGGGAGTTACAGATTTTAAATCAGAAAATTCCATTATTCCCTTAAAGAGTAGAATTAAATTTGAGGTAAAACATTCACATATATATGTGTATTTATATATATATATTTATCATATATATGTGTATACATATATATTTACATATTTGTATATACTTAATCAATTTTTCCTCATGATTATATACATATATATTCATATATTCAAATTATATTTTCTAGACTGACATGTTTATTTTATCCATTCTATTTCCTTGTTCAATTTGTATTTCAAATTCATCCAAAAGAACAGACAACACAATTGCTTTTCATACAATAATTGTATTTGATGGTTTGAGTTTCTTATTCAATTTCATCGAATATCAATTTTGAAACAAGCAAGGTAATATGAGAATGCACTAATTTGTTCTTTCCACTAATTATAATTCTCGCACCAAGTATAAATGCAATTTGTCAATTTTTTAAACATATGCAGATGTCATGATCTATTGTGATGTGTAAGATTCTAGATTCCATTCTTTCTTACCGTGGTAATTTGGCTAAGCGTGCCTACCTCAGTCAAGTTCTTGTCCTTCAACCTACTCCTATACACACATTCTTACACTTATCCACTTATCAGTAACCTTTAAACCAATAATCTTATGAAATAATTTATTAAATCAAAAAAATTTATAATATTCATTTTCAATTTCTTCATTGCATTTTATCAATTCCATAAATAAAATAAATGAAAAATTCCATTTTTTTAGATATTTCAAAATTTCTCATCATTTTAAGTGCAAGCAATCAAATCAAGATATGACAGTCAGCAATACAGGAAAAATCAACCATAAAGAAATTGTTGGCCAACAACATTATATCAAAATCACCTTCAGGGTTCCAAGTTTTTCGAACCCAAGAGTCAAGAAAGGGGAGCGACACCCGCATCCTCATGAACTTGCATATCAACGCATGATTGGTGTAGTACTCAACATCCTCAACCACAAAATCAGGTTGAATAACTAACATTGGATGCTCATGCAATCTTTGCAAGCACTCATTCACCTTATGCAAATGGAAAACCCCATTCTTCGATGAACCCTCGCTAGGGTTAGCCATACTAAAAAAATATTTCCTGCCTCCAAGCTAAATGAGCTCGAGATCAACCTACAAAATTAAAAAATGGTCCCAACCCCGAGTGGGAAAATGTGCACCCCCGAGAAAACACAAGAACAAAGAGACGCCGCCAAGATATATCAAGGCGTCTGATAAATAAAATGGATACCAAATAAAATGTAAACTTACCCCCCGTACACACCAAAAGACCCACCCAAACAAACAAAACCCATTGTTACAGATCTACATAGGCTTGAGCACATGCATAGAAGGGAGAAATCATGCAGTCGCGACCTCACAGGCCACAGGCTAACATGCCAATGCAGAGAAAATCCTCACCCATCATTCTTTTCTTAGAATCATTCCAAAGGATCCTGTAATATATTCAATTGAATGTTGGAAGAAAGGTTAGATTATTTAAATTGAATAATTATTAATTATTCAATTAATGTTAGAATAATGATCAAGGTTAATTAGTGTTAAAATCAAATAAGTGTGGTGGATTTGGTAATGATGATGATGGAAATTTTGGTATGCCTTTTAGGTGTCTACAATGCCATTTTAAGAGTAGGGTCCCATCTTTTGATGTGGCATACAAGGGAGTTGTAAAGCTCTATGGTTAGTGGAAATGTGCTCCCATGATGCTCTCTCCTACATTTAACATTAATTTCCAATAATTAATACTTTATTATGGTAATCTCAAATTGAGGTAGCATATTGAGATGATTCTTATTTTTTGTGCTTTGTTTAGACATGATAATTTTTAATATTTTCCAATATGCATCTTCTTGTAGGATTCAACTACATTAATTATTGATTCAAATTTACTTAAAAGGAAAATCATTTTTAATATTTCTTATATTCGTACAAAAGGGAATGTTGTACTTAATATTATCTATTACTAAGATATGTTCATGAGATGTGTAATAATTTGTACTTGATTTTAGACAATTGAAAGGATTGAATAATTACCAATGTTAAAAATGAAAAGGTCTAGGTTTATTTTTTTGAGTTTACTTTTTATAGATTAAGAAAGATAATATTAATATATATTTTTTCCTTTATTATATACTTGTTTTGATTAGAGGTAAAATAGGTTTTGAAGGGGCCTCAAAACCCTTTGCAAAAAAGAGAGCTACTACAAAAGATAAACACACAGATCAACAAACAACCAACAAGCAACAAACCATAAGCAAACCAGCTGCCAGAAAAGGAGGAGTAGAGACAGTAACTACAAATTCTTGAGAATATTAGCAGCCTCCATATCACTTTCAATTATCTTCTGATGCACATCCATAACTTCATAAATCTCTTTGGCAAGTACCCCAACTTTTAGATTAGTTTTATTACGGGTTTGAGTACAGGGCCCCATTTCACTTACTTCTTTAATCAAAATGCCAGGCGAACCGACAACATTCCCAGTAATAGCCTTACCAACCGAATCTTCCTCCATCCACTGTTTGTTCCCAACAACGTCCTTACCATCAGGAGCTTCCTCCATCCACTTCCTAGCCTTTTCATTAAGGATAGTTAAACCATTTGCTTCATTCCTCATAGCATATTTGGTCACTTCCACAACCTTATCCAATTTTAGATTAACCCGTTCCATTTTATTTTCCAAGTTCACAATCCTTTGTTCAAAAATTTGCTTCAACTTTAACATTTCATCAGCAACAATCTTTAAAGCATCAAAAAGTTGGCTAATTTGAACCTGTAGAGAGGACTCTGAAGATTCCTCAGCTTTACTCACATGCCCACGAACCTTCACATTGGTCATATTGAGTTCATGGAAAGCCCATTTGAACAACCTAAATAGGGAGATAGTACCCTCCTTTGCCAAGCCCAAAACATTAGGAAAATCCTCCCAGTTAAAATTGAACACATCCATTGCCTCCGCTTCAACCTCCTAGAAGTCACTGCTTAGGTTTTGACTATCAATCACTTCTTTCCCTTTATCCCCAACAACCGACATCTGTATTTTCCAAAGAGAGCTCATAATTTCATCAACAATAGTCCTCCTTATATCTTGCATCTTCATCCCCTATTCAGGCATATCCACATTATCTTGCTCGCCAACAACATTTAGAGGAGACTCAACACCAATAGACTCCTCCTGGACAGGGCTACCAGTTTTCTTAGCCATCTTCTTGCTACTCCCACCCTTCAAGCCCTTTGTTCTCTTATACCTAGACATAGGGGGGTTACAAAACTTTTCCCCAACAACAACTTTATTTCTTTTAATTAGGGCAGAGGATTCACCCTTCTCAATTTTGCAGGATTTTTCACCAGCCACCCCCTCACTACAAGTTTCATACTCTGCAAAAATAGGGATAGATTTACCTTTCTTACCACCCTTAACAGGAGTAGGGGGATTTGAGTAGACTTCCATAGAAGCCTCTATTTTAGGTTCATAATCATCATCCTCCTCTGACCTGGTCTCATACTCCAAATCCACTTTCTTTTTCTTCCCTTTAAGAACCTTCTTAGGTTTTGCATTCGACCCGATCTCATACTCCAAATCCAATTTCTTTTTCTTCCCTTTAGGAATCTTCTCATGTTGCTTCAGAACCACATAAGACTTGGCATAATCCAAGATGAGGAGAATTAAGCCAACATGAAGCACAAGATTTTTAGGATTACGCTTGTGATCCTTAATCCCAATTTCCAAGGACGCCAAAAAATATAAAGGAAAATATGATTTCTTCTTGAGTCTAAAGTGGTTCAGAAGGACTAAATGATAACCAGAAAGGACAAAGAAACAACCTTCTAAATTTATATACCTCATGAGTTCTTCTATGACATCTCCCAAAAGAGCATTGATAAAACTATGGTAGTAGCCACCACATTTAGCACACTCAAGCTTATTTTCTTCATCATCTTTAAAGAAGATCTGCAGTGTGGCACTAGAATCCTTATCTCTATACACTTTCCTACCCTCAGTAGATAGGCCTATGATACTAGTAATAAGGTCTTCATTTATGTCAAATTTAGTTCCACCCAGCTTCAAAACACTGTTATGGCAGCCCTTAACAAACAACTCTTTTGCCTTCAGATCATTCTCGCGGAGTCTCTCAATATACGGTGTAATCCCACCCAGTTGCAACCATTCCCACACTTTAGACGTGGATTTCAAGGTATCACAAGAAAATGTCTCAACCCTGTTCCTTTCTCCGCCCATAATCATAGATGCAACAAAACCCAACAGCTTGAGAAATTTGTAAAAAATGAGAAGAATCCTCAAGAACAAAGGTAAATAATAACCCACAATCCATGTGAAAATGGCAAGGTGGCAGAGGGTAATTATTATCCTTAAATGCCACCCCATACAGAGGATTTTTCAAATCATCAAAAAAAAAAGCACGATCCAAGTCAAGATCACACCAAAGGGTAATTTGCCATGTGAACAAGCTCATGTGAAAACAAGTCATAATGAAGTCGACGCCCTCCGTAGCATTTTTTGAGATCATTATTAAGACAAGGGCCTCTATAGGAAGGGGATCATCCTCATCCCAAATCCTATGAATGATAACTCCAATGTTAGCAAAGACATATGCTAAACCATTACCCTCTCTAAAAATATATGATATATAAAATTCATCAAAGGAATTCAATATATCAATTGCATCCAAGATCAAAAATTCAATAGTCCAATAGGGAGGAGTAGAATTCTTCAAGTTATTAATAAAATTTAATGAATCTCCCTCTAACCAAACCTTCCTGAAACCTTTATATTGAGCAACCTTCAACCCATGATAGGCAGCTGAATTTATTATATACTTGTTAATAATCATTCGCAGGTCAAAAAATATAATATTACTTATTTCAACTTAGCCAAAAATCATCAAAATATACAATAATTCCACATTTATAGTTCTAATGAAACCTTGTAATTAATCATTTAAGAAAAAACACAATTTCAATTTAATTTTTATCCTTGCAACTTTCGGTTCTAATAAAATGTAGGGCTACATAATTACCATCCATCACATAAAGGGAATATACATCATGAATTATGTATACAAATACAATAACATCCTCTAGGATAAATGGAAGAACACCAAGGTCCATGAAATGGAAGATACTAGATGTGTGTGAATACAACTCAATCAAGGAACATGTATCATCACCTATATTCATTGTTGATATAAAATATGAAACCTAAGGTCCACATTATCTATGTCCTTATCATTATCTTAATATGACACAATAAGAATGAAAATTAAAATAGTTATAGTATATAACACATAAAAATAAGATAAAATGTTTATACATCCATATATAGCCTATGAGATATGCCACTCATATATTGTATTCATATCCTATAAGTCTTACATTCTGTAGTGACATAAAATGTATCACTTTACATTTTCTCACTTATTTGGGCCCTCCTAGTTAAATTGGACTTAATTGTGCCTTAATTTCAAAGGTCGGCTTGTAATGTTTGAATTTTGAGAAATTAAGGATAAATGTCTATAAATATAAGGTTATTTTATCAAATTAACATTAGATTTCAAGAGCACAATTGAGAGAAATTTCACAAGAGTCACGATAATTGTCAAGAGCATTCAAGGGAAGATTTCTTCATCATTTGTTGCAGCATTCAAGATCTCAAGCATCATGTCAAAGCCGTGTTCAATCATGCATGTTTTTGGAGCTAACATTGTGTTGTAGGTTTCAATATCTAATCCAAGCATTCAAGTCAAAGATCCAAATCAAGATTCAAGTTCAAAATCAACATCCATTGAAGCCATTTCATGCAAGTTGCAGACTTTCATTCAAGGGATTATCCAAGGGTTTGTTGAGTGGTAACATACCATTGTTCATTCTCCATTCCCTCTTTCATGCTTTTATTCATTTCAAGGTTTGATTATCAAATCAGGGTTTGAACAAGGCAAACCCACATTCACCAAAAATAAACATTTTTCCCTCTCACTTTGTGTGTTGTAGATTTATAGGTTGAAGAAAAGTTGAAGATCTCAAAAGTACAAAATTGCAAAGCTACATTTGTTGTCACCTTTGTTGTCATCTCACGGAAACTCAGATCCTAAATTAATTTTTGACTATCTGACTATGAAACCTAAAGAATCTAGAAATGCATAAACAAGAGCAGAGGGCCCACAAACCAATTTTAGAAAGCTCAACAAAGACCCATTTTCCAATAAGCGAATGAGTCCTCAAAGAACTTCCAGAAACATCATTTTGTAAAAGGTGCACAACATTTTCCCTTTATCTTATCCGCATGAAATAAATTGTTTCTCTTAGTATTATGTTTCATCTGCAAAATCCACCTTTTTACATGTCATGAATGAGTGCATTTGGTATTTTTAATCTTTCTCCCAAAACCCATGTTCAATCATTTCTGTCAAAAATATATCTCAAGACACTTTGCAACCAAAAGGGACACTTTGCAACTATTTTTGAGATAAGTTTTAAGTGTCCTCCACTCATATGATTTGCGTAAAATAAATTGTCTATTAGCTCTATGTTTCATCTACTCATATATGGCCTTACATTTCAGTTTTGAGTTGATTTTCTATTTTATTTTCATCTCCCAAAAGTGTTTAGTCCACACACATGCATAAATAAATTGCAAGATTCCTCAAAGAATTCACTCACCTAAGGGTTGAAAGTGGATTTTAACTCAATGGATCTCATTTCCTAAATGAAATAGAGGAATAGATAGGTTCGTTCAACCCATTTTTCCATTTCTATTATAGTAAGTTTGGTGAAACATTCCAAATTTAGTGTAAAACCCTGTGTTTGAACCACTACCCTATTTTTCTATGTTTCACATTCATATTATTTTCATGTTGCAATTGTATACACATAAAATATGCTTGGGTAATACACATATACTCTCTAATACATGTTCTCTTATTTTACTATATCTATCCATTTTTATATGTATTTATCTCTTACTCATATATATATTCTCCTCTCATGTTGCCATATATCACTCACATATCTCTCACACTTACTGATAGAAATTTCATATAATTATTTCTCTTATCTCCCACTTCTCTCTTCAATATATAGCCTCCTCATGCCTCTGTGTAACTATTTATAATGTATTTTCTCTATATCCATTTATAATAACACACAATTATCTTATTTTCATGATTTTACCTATAAATTTATGATATCTATTCCTTTTATATATAATTTATTCATATTATGGTGTATTGAAAATTTTATTTAAGTTGTATTATAATCCATATATGGGTCCAAAAATGACCCAAATAACATGTACAAAATTGTAAAACCTTTTATATCTCTCTATTAAGTAAATAATTCTCTTGTGAATTACCAAAAGGATTATTTTGTAGTGTGTGGGATCAAACAACCTTCTTGTATGTCTCTATTGTATGTTGCACTTTCTTGTATAGTACTAAAAACCCTCTATGACATACAATAATAAAATATATGATAGTATAATGCTATTAGTTTTGTCACAAGTATTTTTAAACATTCTCTTGATGCCTAAAATATTATTTCATCCTTGAGATAACCCAATGAAATCCCATGCCATCATCTCCCTTTTTATTTTTTTTGGTTTCTCTCCTTTCTTGACTTGTACACCTTGATTCCTAGTACCTTATTCTTCATGTTCTAGTGCATTCCCATCCTTTCTTATTTAAAAAACATATCTTTTGGGTTACCTCACTTGATTTTTTTATCCACTCCACCCTTATCTATATACCTTCTATCTTTTCTAGTAGGTTTTATTTATTTGTGGCACTCTCTCTAATATCCATATCCATCGCACATTTCTTTGTAACATCTTTCACTATATTTTCCTATATTATCCTCATACTTTGTACCCTCCTAGTTTTTTCTTTGTAGGTTCTCTTATTTTTTGGTGCTCTCTAGAACCATGTTTTACATCTTATTATTACTTGGGATCTTCCTTTTCCTACTCTCTAACTCATCCAAATCCTAAGATTATATGACATGTTTATTATCAATCACAGACTCCTTACCATCCATAATTATCTCTCCTTTTGAGATGGGTTCACCATGCAATTCAACTCTTGGGATTCTTCCAATTATGAATTCTCATCCTTCTCCACATCATCCTTTGTAGCATGTTTATCCTCCAAACAAGCTTCTCTCACATCTAAATTCAAAGAGATACAAATTTCTTTCCCATTTCCTTGTAATATAAATTCTTCTTGTTTTGCATAAAGGATGTCATTCTTATTGATAAACCATTATAAATTTAATTATATAGTAAAGGGGTTTGGGGTTTCATCATGCATTTATATGACTTCAAAATTTATCTTTGTTCTTATTCCCATGAAGTTTATTTTCACATTCCCCAAAGTTTTGAAGGGACATTTTGGAGTCCCATCTACTATAGTAATATTTGATGGTGTTTCATGTAATTTTGATTTTCTGCATACCTCCCAAACATTTTTTGGAATAATAATTATGTTGGAATCAAGGTCTACCAATGTATTTTTACCAACCCTCCTTTAAACTTATGATCTAAAATTATTATCTAGTTCTTACATTTCTTTGTTGTTTTTACCACATCCTAGCATGCAAAATCCTTCTTTGTTCCACATATTTCTTATTCTAATATTTGGAAAATAGTCTTATCTTTTCTAATAGGTCCTCTTCTTCCATAAGATTGGATAAATCCTTTAATCTTTGAAATTTTTTATTTGAGAAATAGGATTTCTTATCCTCCTCTCTTTTGTTTCTTTTTAATTGTCATTTTTATTAGCCACTACCAAATCATGTCTATTATTTTCTAGGTATTTCTCCCTTTCACCACTCTCCTTAGATACAATTTTTATTTGTTTCTTTTTATTAGTGTTAATCCCTCCCTTTGAAGTGATCACTATGTCTCTATTTTTGTTTTTCTCATCTATTTAATATCCTTCTTTCTAAGACTCTTCTACTCTATATTATTTGTCTAGTCTCTCTTCCTCTATCAGCAAAGTTTTCCCTATCTTCATTTAATCTACGGCATGACCTTGCATCATGCCCTTCCCTTTTGGGTATTTTCATTAATGCCTTGGTGTTGTGGGGTTCGTTTCTCCCTAGAGTATAAATTAAAATTTATACTTTGTCCATTGAAAAAGCCATCCCTCAAGAGGATATTGATACACATGTTATCATTCATTGATAAAATGATATCAATACCTTGAGGTTTCTTAATAGTATTCAATATCTATCGAGCCACTGTTAGAAACCAAGATCAGACATGCAAACCAAAAAACCTTCCACAGAAGAGAAAAACAGAAAAAGCAAAGCTATTGCAAAAAGATGTGCAAATAATATTATTCAAGAATTCATAATTACATGAGATGATTTGCATTATAAAATAAAATTATGCATAACCCTAATCTTATCTTGAGCAACAAGATAGCTCAACAAGATAACGATGACAATAATTAACCTAGGAATTAAAATATTACCTAAGTAATTTATGCAAGTGTAATTAAATATTAAGTACACTAACACCCCCCCATAAGTGCAACTTAGGGAGACTAAAAAAGCATGCACCTAAATGCTAGGATGAATGCAAGAAATCATGAATGGGTCCCAACAACAAGGCCTGATCAGGTACCTATGTACAAATGCAATAATGAGGTAGAGAAGGAAAACCCAATGGGATGAAACCCCCCTACAATGAGATGATTTTTGCAAAGAAGCACTGGAAGAACACTATGGAGTAACACTGGAACCACAATATGACAAGCAAGGAAAGATACTTCTATCTACAAGAAACCAAAGTGGAATCATAATAATGCGATAGTAGAACTGATGCCACGGAACACTAGAAAACTCACAAACTGGAACAACCCTGGAATTTGTGAAGCAATAGTAGATGGAATGATGATAGAATATAGAAACCGTGTATCTCGATGTTGATGCCAAACTGTGACTAAAAATCTTCTGTGGGAACAAGTACTATAAAGAATCTAGAACATTAACCATAAAAACATGGCCCTCAAACTGAGATGGATCTGAACCAATGCGGATCAATAACCATAAACTCCCAATCTAAAGTGTGAACCGATGTGAATTTGATATGTGTAAAGAAAGAGAAAGATGTGGCCAAAAGAAACTAAGAAACTAGATATAACACATGTGATTTTCCATCAAAACAAGATGGAGATCAAAGTGCATGCACACTCTAATCAGATTATTATGCAAGAAACCCCCTGTTGGAACTTTATCTCAGTTCATTTATTACAATAACCCAATGATTGTAAAAGGAGAGAATGAAAACATGCATAAACATAAAATGAAAATAGACCTCAGATCTATTTAGAGGACTTAACCAACTTTCCAATGCCGCAAGAATGGCAAAAAATGGATAAGCGAGTCAAAAGATATGTCTCCCAAAGCGAAATCTGAACATCTAACTTCAACAAGAAAAAAATCCCCACCAAACAACAAAATGTTTGAGAAAAAATTGCACCATTAGAAAATTGGGCTCACCAACTTTTCGGTGATATCTCGTTTCAAAAAATTCGCCTCTAGGATCAAAAGTTATGCCAAAATGAAAAAAATAGTTGTATAATGCCAATTCAAGGTACTTGAATGCTAATCGGGCGCAAAAAAATAGCTCCTTTTGGCCTAGCTCTCAGTCTTCCATTAAACCGCACTCCTGTACTTGGCAAAAAAGAACTTGCTTCCAGGCGGGCAGCGGGCAGGTGGTACAATGGTGGTGATAAGGTGGTGCTACTCTTGGTGGCACCCACTAACAATAGAGCCCCCCCCGGGGGCAGTGATAAGACCGGGGGCTGGAAGCTAAGGAGTTGGCGGGGTTGCAATGACCACCGGAGAAGATAGGGGCACCAAAAAGAGGGGCCGATGGAGAAACAAAAAGGTCAACGGTGAAGGATAGTTGGTGAGGGTGGAAAGTCAACACAGTCGGCCGGATGGGGCCGTCAGGGGTATTGCCCTTGCAAAAAAAACCTTCCACCATAAAATTTTAATATACCTAATAAAATATATATTCCAATGATATTTTTAATATAGCCCGATAAAATGAAATTGCAGACCATATAAAAATTTATATTTTTTCTACAACTATATTGTACCTTGTACCTGGCGGGCCGTACGACCTGCTAGGTTAAAAAAAATTGCCTCACGAACAGCTGACACCAAATATAGGTGAGTTACATGTAAATTTTCATCTCTCAGAAGCTTTGGATCTGATGGTGAGGTCTGATCTACCTGAAAATGCACCAGAAGCTTTGCAACTCCCAGATCTGGCAAATCTTCAAACCCTCATAACTTTGGCATAAAATGTCAGATTTAGGTGAAACAAAAGTCGATCCTAACTTTTTCGACAGCCCTGGACTTGAAAATGAGCTTAGATTTCCTCCAATGTGTGTCGAAAGTAACCATGCAAGAGCACCCAAATAGAGAGATAATATCAAGGTATGAAACCCTCAAGGAATCCCGAACGAACTCTACAATGATTTTCTCAAAAATGTGAGAAGGGGCTGCAAATCAAGGCTTTGATACCATGTTAGAAACCAAGATCAGACATGCAAACCAAAAAACCTTCCACAGAAGAGAAAAATAGAAAAAGCAAAGCTATTGCAAAAAGATGTGCAAATAATATTATTCAGGAATTCATAATTACATGAGATGATTTGCTTTATAAAAGCAAAGTATGCATAACCCTAATCTTATCTTGAGCAACAAGATAAGGATGATAATAATTAACCTAGGAATTAAAATATTACCTAAGTAAAGTTATGCAAGTGTAATTAAATATTAATTACACTAACAACCATAGGTTCAACCCATAATAATGTGGAGCACCCAAAATACATGTTAAAACAATAGAGCATAGTTGATGCTTCGACTCATTTATAAACACGGGAAATTCAACAGAGCTCCCATGTATATCAACATTCATGTGCATATATATATATATGTATATGTATGTATAGATATACATATATATGTATAGGTATATAGACATATATATGTATAGGTATATATACATATATATGTATATATGTATATATATATCCATGCTCTTCAAACAAATGTTTCCAACACCTACAGCCTGAGAAGGCCCATCACGAGTAACATAGAGTTATATAACATCAAACATGGTATTGTTTGAATCCACCTACCAGTTACAATGAATGGTGAGATTTATATGATATAAAAGCAGTATATGCATCGCTCAACCCTTGCATTTAGTAGGGCATGCATCGCCACCCTAACAAAAAATTAGGTGGGATGTGACATGTTGTGAGTATCATGCTCAAATGAGATATAAAATAGTATGATCCTCTTGGCTAGTCACCTACAGGGCACTGGTAAACATAAAGGTCGTTAACAAGAAAATAAGGAATAATAATGATCAGTCGATTGGCCATGACCATGAAGATTAAATATCATACAAGTGATAAAATCCCATTGTGGGTATGAAACCTGACTTCCTACACAAGGTCAAGAAAAAATATAGAGCCTTCAAGGTAGCTCGGCCCAAAAAGGGAATCACATGGATCAACATGGTCGATTGACAGGGTAAACAAGATAACCAAATATTGAACATGCACGATAAGGCATACAAAATACAAGATTGTTTTTATCATTTTAGAAGATAAAAAACTTATTCAAAAATGAGAGGAAACAAATTAAACTCAATTCAAAATACCTCAATCGGTGATTTCTTGAGTGATTTTCCTTTCCCTAGAAAAGATACAGTTCCTCCAAACCCATTGTTCTCCCTTCTCTTCTTTCTGTTTTTTCCTTGATTTTTCCTTCTTTTCACTAGATTCTTTGATTTCCTAACCATGAAGGATCCCCTGCTAATTTTGGAGAGATAGTGGTCTTAATTTGTTGCCTCCATTTTTATTATTTGGCCGCCCACTTCCTCTATTTATGAGCATTTACTAAATCTTTTTTCCATGTGAGGGCATCGACCCCTATCCCATTATTGTTGGGAGTTATAGATTTTAAATCCCATGATTCCATTATTCCCTTAAAGAGTAGAATCAAATTTGAGGTAAAACATTCACATATATATATATATATATGTGTATTTATATATATATATTTTTGTCATATATATATACATATTTGTATATACATAATCAATTTGTCCTCGTGAGATTATATACATATATATTCATATATTCAAAATATATTTTCGAGACTAACATGTTTATTTTATCCATTTCATTTCCTTGTTCAATTTGTATTTCAAATTCATCCAAAAGAACAAACAATGCAATTATTTTTCATACATTAATTGTATTTGATGGGTTTGAGTTTCTTATTCAATTTCATCGAATATCAATTTTGAAATAGACAAGGTAGGTGAGAATGCACTAATTTGTTTTTTCCACTAATTATAATTCTCACACCAAGTATAAGTGCAATTTGTCATATTTTCAAACATATGCAAATGTCATGATCTATTGTGGTGTGTGAGATTCTAGATTCCATTCTTGCTTACCATGGTTATTCGGCTAAGTGTGCCTACATCAATCAAGTTCTCTTCCTTCAACCTGCTCCTACACACACATTCTTACACTTGTCCACTTATTAGTAACCTTTAAACTGATAATCTTATGAAATAATTTATTAAATCAAAGAATTGCATAATATTCATTTTCAATTTCGTCATTGCATTTTATCAATTCCATAAATAAAATAAATGAAAATTTCCATTTTTTTTAGATATTCCAAATTTTCTCATCATTTTAAGTGAAAGCAATGAAATTAAGATATGACAGTCAGCAATACAAGAAAAATCCATGATAAAGAAACTGTTGGTTGCCGACATTATATCAAAATCACCTTCAGGGTTCCAAGTTTTTTGAACACAAGATTCAAGAAAGGGGAGTGACACCCGCATCCTCATGAACTTGGATATCAACACATGATTGGTGTAGTACTCAACATCCTCATCCACAGAATCAGGTTGAATAACTAACACCGGACGTTCCTGTGATCTTTCCAAGAACCCATTCACCTTATGCAAATGGAAAACCCCATTCTTCAACAAACCCTCATGAGGGTTAGCCATACTAAAAAAATATTGCCTGCCTCCAACCTAAATGAGCTCGAGATCAACCTGCAAAAATAAAAAATGGCACCAAGCCCGAGAGGGAAAATACCCACCCCTGAGAAAACACAAGAACAAAGAGACACCTCGAAGATATCACAAGGCAGTTGATAAAGAAAATGGATACCAAATAAAATGTAAACTTCCCCCCCCCATACACACCAAAACACCCACCCAAACAAGAAAAAATTGTTGTTACCAATCTACACAGGCTCAAGCACATACATAGAATGGAGAAAGCATGTAGTCGCGGCCTCATAGGCCATGGGCTAACATGCCTGTGCAGATAAAATCCTCGCCCATCGTCCTTTTCTCAGAATCATTCCAAAGGATCCGGTAATATATTCAATTGAATGTTGGAAGAAAGGTTAGATTATTTAAATTGAATATTATTAATTATTCAATTAATGTTAGAATAATGATCAAGGTTAATTAGTGTTAAAATCAAATAAGTGTGGTGGATTTGGTATGATGATGATGAAAATTTTGGTATGCCTTTTAGGTGTCTACAATGACATTTTTAAGAGTAGGGTCCCACCTTTTGATGTCACATACAAGGCAATTGTAAAGCTCTATGGTTAGTGGAAATGTGCTCCCATGATCCTCTCTCTTACATTTGACATTAATTTCCAATAATTAATACTTGATTATGGTAACCTCAAATTGAGGTAACATGTTGAGATGATTCTTATTTTTTTGTGTTGTTTTTAGACATTGTAATTTTTTATAATTTCTAATATGCATCTTCTTGTAGGATTCAACTACATTAATTATTGATTCAAATTTACTTAAAAAGAAAATCATTTTTTATATTTCTTATATTTGTACAAAAGGGCATGTTGTACTTAATATTATCTATGACTAAGATATGTTCATGAGATGTGTAATAGTTTGTACTTGATTTTATACAATTGAAAGGATTGAATAAATATCAATGTGAAAAACAAAAAGGTCTATGTTTATTTTTTGGAGTGGACTTTTTATAGATTAAGAAAGATAATATTAATATATATATATATAGTCCTTTATTATATACTTGTTTTGATTAGAGGTAAAATAGGTTTTGAAGGGGCCCTGAAACCCTTTACAAAAAAGAGAGCTCCTACAAAAGATAAACACACATATCAAAAAACAACCAACAAGCAACAAACCATAAGCAAAACAACTGCCAAAAAGGAGGAGCAAAGATAGTAACTACTTATTCTTCAGAAATTAGCAGCCTCCATATCACTTTCAATTATCTTCTGATGCACATCCATAACTTTAGAAATATCTTTGGCAAGTACCCTAGCTTTCAACTTAGTTTTATTGTGGGTCCAAGTACAGGGCCCCATTTCCATACCTCTTTAATCAAAACACCAGGCGAACCCCCAGTAGCCTTACCAACCGAAGCTTCCTCCATCCACTATCTGTTCCTAGCAGCATTCTTACCATTGGGAGCTTCCTCCATCCACTTGCTAGCCTTTTCATTGAGGATAGTTAAACCCTTCACTTCACTCCTCATAGCAGTTTTGGTTACTTCCTCAACCTTATCCAATTTTAGATTGACCCTTTCCATTTTCTCTTCCAAGGTCACAATCCTCTATTTAAAAATTTACTTCAACTTTAACATTTCACTAAAAATAATATTTAAAGCGTCAAAAAGCTAATTAATTTGAGCCTGTAGAGAGGACTCTAAAGATTCCCCATCTTTACTCACATCCCCATGAACCTTCACATTGGTCATATTGAGTTCATGGAAATCCCATTTGAAAAACCTAAATAGGGAGATAGTACCCTCCTTCGCCAAGCCCAGAACATTAGGCAATCCTCCCAGTTAAAATTGAACACATCCATTGCCTCCACTTCAACCTCCTACTAGTCATTGTTCAGGTTTTGACTATCAATCACCTCTTTCCCTTTATCCCCAACAACCAACGTATGTATTTTGTGAAGAGAGCTCACAATTTCATCAACATTAGTCCTCCCTCTATCCTACATCTTCATCCCCTGTTCAGGCATATCCATATTATCTTGTCCGCCAACAACATTTAGAGGAGACTCAACACCAATAGACTCCTCCTGGATAGGGCTACCAGTCCTTAGCCATCTTCTTGCTACTCCCACCCTTCAAGCCCTTTTTTCTCTTAGACCCAGACACATGGGGGTTACTAAACTTTTCCCCAACAACAACTTTCTTTCCTTTCATCAGGGTAGAGGATTCACCCTTCCCAATTTTGCAGGGTTTGTCACCAACCACCCCCTCACTACAAGTTTGATACTCCACAAAATAAGGGGTAGATTTATCTTTCTTAACACCATTAACAGGAGCAGGGGGCTCTGAGTAGACTTCCATAGAAGCCTTTGTTTCAGGTTCATAATCATCATCCTCCTCTAACCCGGTCTCATACTCCAAATCCACTTTCTTTTTCTTCCCTTTAAGAACATTCTCAGGTTTCACCTTCAACCCAGTCTCATACTTCAAATCCAATTTCTTTTTCTTCCCTTTAGGAATCTTCTCGGGTTGCTTAGGAACCACATAAGACTTGGCATTATCTAAGATGAGGATAATTAATCCAACATGAAGCACAAGATTTTTAGGATTACGCTCATGATCCTTAATCCCAATTTCCAAGGACACCAACAAATAGAAAGGAAAATAAACTTTCCTCTTGTGTCTAAAGTGGTTCAAAAGGACAAAATGATAACAAGAAAGGATAGAGAAACGACCTTCTAAAGTTATATACTTCATGAGTTCTTTTACGACATCTCCCCAAAGAGCCTTGATAGAATTATGGTAGTAGCCACCACATTTAGCACACTCAAGATTTTTTTCTTCATCATCTTTAAAGAAGATCTGCAACACAACATTGGAATCCTTCTTATCTCTAGACACTTTCCTACCCTCAGTAGATAGGCCTATGATACTAGCAATAAGGTCTTCATTTATGTAAAATTCAGTTCCACCTAGATTCAGAACCCTGTTATGCTAGCCCTTAAGAAACAACCCCATCGCCTTCAGATCATTCTCATGGAGTCTCTCAATATACGGTGTAATCCCACCCAGTTGCAACCATTCCCACAATTTAGACTTGGATTTCAAGGTATCACATGAAAATGACTCAACCCTGTTCCTTTCTCCACCCATGGTCATAGATGCAACAAAACCCAGAAGCTTGAGAAATTTGCAAAAAAATGAGAAGAAGCCTCGAGAATAAAGGTAAAGAATAACCCACAATCTGTGTGAAAATGACAAGGTGTAAAAGGGTAATTATTATCCTTAAAGGCCACACGATACAGAGGATTTTCAAATCATCAAAAAACCAAGCACGATCCAAGTCAAGATCACACCAAAGGGTAATCTGCCACGTGAACAGGCTCATGTGAAAAAAAGTCATAATGAATTTGACGCCCTCCTTAGCATTTTTGGAGATCATTATTAAGAAAAGAAAGGGCCTCTATAGGAAGGGGATCATCCTCGTCCCAAATCCTATGAACACTAACTCCAATGTTAGCAAAGACATCCGCTAAACCATTACCCTCCCTGAAAATATGTGATATATGAAATTCATCAAAGGAATTCAATATATCAATTGCATTCAAGTTTAGGGATTCAATAGTCCAAGAGGGAGGAGTAGAATTCTTCAAGTTATTAATAACATTTAACAAATCTCCCTCTAACCAAACCTTCCTGAAACCTTTAGATTAAGCAATCGTCAACCCATGATAGGAAATTGAATTTATTATATACTTGTTAAAAATCATTCGTAGGTCAAAAAATATAATATTACTTATTTCAACTTAGCCAAAAATCATCAATTTATACAATAATTCAACACTTATAGTTCTAATGAAACCTTGTAATTAATCATTTAAGAAAAAACACAATTTCAATTTAATTTTTATCCTTGCAACTTTCGGTTCTAATAAAATGTAGGGCTACATAATTACCATCCATCACACAAAGGGAATAGACATCATGAATTATATACACAAAGACAATAACATCCTCTAGGATAAATGGAAGAACACCAAGGTCCATGAAATGGAATATACTAGATGTGTGTGAATACAACTCAATCAAGGAACATGTATCATCACCTATATTCATTCTTGATATGAAATATGAAACCTAAGGTCCACATTATCTATGTCCTTATCATTATCTTAATATGACATAATAAGAATGAAAATTAAAATAGTTGTAGTATATAACACATAAAAATAAAATAAAATATCTATTCATCCAATATATATCCTATGAGATATGCCATTCATATATCATATTCACATCCTATAAGTCTTACATTCTGTAGTGATAGAAAATGTATCCCTTTACATTTTCTCACTTATTTGGGCCCTCCTATTTAAATTGGACTTAATTGTGCCTTAATTTAGTGTTGTAAAGTGTACCCCTTTACACTTTCACATTTATTTAGGGCTCATTTAATTAATTGAGCTTAATTATGCCTTTATAAGCTTTATAATTCATTTACAAGCCCGTTAAATTATATTTTCTAAAGGGGAAACCCGACATTAATTAATTCCAATACATAGCACCTTACATTGAGCAATGTGTGTTCTAGGAATTAGGGCCTGGGACCCATTCACACATGAGCGAATGGGTCCTCCCTAAGCCTTGGAACCCATTTTTAAATATTGGCGGTATTTTTATGATCCTAAATTCAAATTTCAAAGGTTGGCTTGTAATGTTTGAATTTTGAGAAATTAAGGATAAATGTCTATAAATATAATGTTATTTTATCAAATTAACATTAGATTTCAAGAGCACAATTGAGAGCAATTTCACAAGAGTCAACATTATTGTCAAGAGCATTCAAGGGTAAATTTCTTCATCATTTGTTGCATCATTCAATATCTCAAGTATCATGTCAAAGCCATGATCAATCATGCATGTTTTTGGAGCTAACATTGTGATGTAGGTTTCAAGATAAAATCCAAGCATTCAAGTCAAATATCCAAAGCAATATTCAAGTTCAAGATCCACATCCATTGAATCCATTTCATGCAAGTTGCAAAATTTCATTCAAGGGCTTATCCAAGGGTTTGTTGAGTGGTAACATACCATTGTTCATTGTTCATTCCCTCTTTCATGCTTTTATTCATTTCAAGGTTTGATTACCAAAATGGGGTTTGACCAAGGCAAAGCCCCATTCACCAAAAACAAACATTTTTCCCTCTCTCTTTGTGTGTTGTAGATTTGCAGGTTCAAGAAAAGTTGAAGATCTCAAAAGTGCAAAATTTCAAAGTTGCATTTGTTGTCACCTTTGTTGTCATCTCATAGAAACTGAGATCCCGAATTAATTTTTGACTATCTGACTGTGAAACCCAGAGAATCTAGAAGTGCATAAATAGGAGCAGAGGGCCCAAAAACCAATTTTAGAAAGCTCAACAAAGACCCATATTCCAATAGGTGAATGAGTCCTCATATAGCTTCTAGAAATACCATTTTGTAATAGGTGCACAACATTTTCCCTTTATCTGATATGCATGAAATAAATTATTTTTGTTAGTATTATGTTTCATCTACAAAATCCACTTTTTACATGTCATGAATGAGTGCATTTGGTATTTTTAATCTTTCTCCCAAAACCCTTGTTCAATCATTTCTGTCAAAAATATATCTCAAGACACTTTGCAACCAAAAGGGACACTTTGCAACTATTTTTGAGATAAGTTTTAAGTGTCCTCCACTCATCCGATTTGCATAAAGTAAATTGTCTATTAGCTCTATGGGCATGTGCAGGATCATGGTATGCCAAAAAGTGGCAATGGAGAAAAAAATACGTGTTTCTACGACTCAAAAACGCGAAAATGGTGAGTTGACTTTTTGGAGCTGGGGTGACTACCGAGGCAGAGGGAAAAGTTAGTTTTAGGAATCGGATATCCGATCCAAATCGGATATCCGATTTGGATCGGATATCCGATTTTGTTAAATATAAATAAATCTCATTCCGACCGAAGCAAAAGGCAACTTGCCTTTAGGAATCGGATATCCGATTTGTTTGAACTGTATATATAAAAAAAAACCCGCGACCAAAACTCATTCATATTTGTTTTCGGCTCATCGGCGGCGGGCGCATAGTGTAGAGCAAAATCCGATATCCGATTTGGAGTCCATCTCTATCAGGTAAAGTTTTTAATTTTTTGTCAAATTTTCAATTAGATTTGTTTATTTTTAGTTGATTTTTTTCAAAATATTGTTTTTTGGTAGAAAAACTAGGGTTTTTTGGTAGATTTACAAAAAAACATAAAAAATTGAAGAAAAATAGTAAGAAACTACTTTTTTTAAAAATGTAATGGCATTTCCATAGCATACAAACATTAAGAGCAAATAAAATACAGAGTTCAATCCATGAATTATAGAAAATAGATTTTTGTTGGTTATATTCATATCGCTGATTACATTGCACAAAACATACTACAACTGCATAAATATCAAATGGTGACAGTTGTCGATGCTACCACATTTTTCATACATGCCTACCAAAGCATTTTATCAAACAATTCACTATCTTGCTGCTATGGCTAAAAGCCTAAAAAAGGTACTTTCAAACAAGCTATGGATGCTTGGAAAAAATCTATCAAAGATGTATAATAAGATAGACAAGGCAG
>VDFB02020303.1:0-125416 GCA_007258455.2 Sequoia sempervirens
ACAAATATAATCCAATCTTAATAAAAATTATATTTGGAAACTAGACATCACGTTCTCTAATGGATTTTAATTTCATAGATTGATTTAAAAAAAAGTCCATCAGCCATATTGCCAAAGTTGGACATTCTTCTTCAATCTGCCTTAGTTTTTAGTTGTAGGTCAAAGACCAAGGGTTGGGTTACCATGCCTTTTTTGAGGCTAAATCCAATTGAAAAACATCTCTTGTGAGTTTCAAACCTTTTGGAACAAGTACCCACTTCAAAATGGGTACCTATTTTAAAAAATGAATGGGTATTTGTTTTAAAGTTGAAAAAATGACACTTCCCCTAAATGTGGACCCAACTTCTTGCATTTACCCCTATTAGATTTTCCATTTCTATGTTTCAATACAAAAGAATAAATTTGAATAAATTCAACCCACTTCACATGCTTTTGACTAAGCTTACCTTGGTTGTTTATATATTGCAATGCATGATGATTGGTATACAAAACAAACTCCTTTGAAAGGAAGTAATGTCGCCACTTCTTAAGAGCTTGCACAATTGCAGAAAACTCTTGATCATATATAGAATTTTTTTTTGCTTCATTTAACTTCTTGCTAAAATATGTTATTGGTCTTCCCTCTTGACTCAAAACTCCTCCAATCGCTCTCCCACTTGCATCACAATCAACTTGGAACACTTTACCAAAATTGGGGAGTGCTTTAGAACATAGGTTGCTTTGTTACTTTAGCTTTCAAAAGCTTGAAACTTTGCTCAACTACTTTTGTCCACACAAATTCTTTTTTATTACCCTTCATAGTATTCATAATAGGAGCGCAAATCCCACTAAAATTCCATATGAACTTCCTATAGAAGCTCACTATTTACCATGGAAGCTTCTTGCTTCAAACATACTCCTTGGTGAAGGCCAATCTACAATTTCTTTTACCTTTTTCAAATTCATTTTAAAACCACTATCGAAAAAAACAAAACCCAAATATACTAGCTCCTCTTTTATGAAGCTACACTTTTTCACATTCACTAAAAATTTCTCTTATTTGAGTCTTTACAAAACTGCCCTAACATGCTATAAATGCTCTTCCTTTATCTTGCTAAAAATAAAAATATCATCCAAATACACTATGGAAAACTTACCAAGGTATGGTTTCAACACTTCGTTCATCAACCTCATGAAGGTACTTGGCACATTTGTCAAGCTAAACGACATCACCATCCATTCATACAATCCATCCTTTGTTTTGAAAGTGATTTTTCATTCATCCCCTTAAATCTTATGCGAATTTGATGGTACCCACTCTTCAAATCAATTTTCGTAAAATACTTATCCCCACTCATACAATCCATCATATCATCCATTCATGGTAAGGGAAACCAATAGTTGATAGTTATCTTGTTTATGGCTCTCAAATACGTAGACATCCACCATTCACCATCCTTCTTTGGTGTCAATATCACTGGAACAACACATGGACTTAAACTTTCCCTAATCAGCCCCTTATCCAACAATTCTTGCACTTGCCTATTTATTTTTTCATTCTCCAAGGGTGTTATTTGATATGGTGCTTTGTTTGGTAAGCTTGCACCGAGAATAATATCCATACAATGGCTTATGCTTCTCATTGGTGGTAATCCACTAGGTAGTTCCCTCATCATTATGTCTCCATATTCTTCCAAAAATTTTAAAAAAAATCTTCCATTTTTTTTTAAATTTCCATTGGTATTTCTTCATTTTCTTTTGCTTTCCCAATTGCTGCAATCTTTGGAACAATAGCAAAACATTGTCCTCCTTCCTTCAAGTCTTTCAAAAATTGTTTACCAAGAAAAAAAACCTTGGAACTGCCCTCCACTTCTTCAATGAGGTGTTTTTGGCCTATTGGAAGCAATGTTGGGGCCTTTTTACTTCAAAATACTTAAAAATGAGTAGTTTACTTAATATGAGCTTCAAACCCTCATTTTCTACTATTTCATATGATTTTTAAATTTAATGAAAAGAAGGCCTATTTTGACATTCTTAAACTGCCTAGATGTGTTGCAATAGTTAAAAATACTACTAGTATAATTGAAAGAGCTAAAGTCACCTAATTAGAGAAAACACATGCAAAACCCCAAAGCTTAAAAAATTATTGAAATTTTTAATTTATCTAAATCATTTGAAGATGCAAGAGAAGAGCATCTTGAATTTTTAGGAAACATAATTGTAACTTGATAACTAGCCCCCCAAATCTATCAAATACAAAACTATAAAAAATATCTTAGCATTAATTGATATAATACCATGTGAAAATATAATATATATATATATATATAACCTAAAATTTTAGTGAAATGAATAGAATTATTGTAATGCCCCAAGCTGACAAGCTCAAATCTAATGTAACATTTTTTTTTGAAATAAGGATAACAACACTGATAAATGCAACATTGACATGTCAAACTTGCACAATCAATGTGCACACAAGTGTCACACTAACATAATATCAGAGACAACAAGGCACTTCACCATTGCATAAGCAATGTGGAAATAGTAGAAGATTGACCAAACGTGGGATAAATCCACCATGATGAACAAACGATAGAGAGGGAATAAACCTACATGACAATTAGTTACTAAACCATGATCATGTTCTCTCACAACAACATACCAAGATAGGATGAGGAATTCATCAAACTCCAATCCACATCTAAACATACTAAACCAATCTAAACACCGAGGAAAACCTTCACAAGAGGTTTCCTAACTAAGATGTACAACTCACCACAAATTGGAATGACAACAAGTCACTTCCAGACAACCTCATGGACCTCGCAAGACATCTTGTCATATAGTAACATCACCCAAGGGAAGAAACTACTCCACAACACCCCATGACCTATGAGGATTGTTGAGGACACTCACAAGAAGATCCAAAAAGTCTTATAACCTTTGCAAGACTTCACAAAACTTAGAAGAATCACCCCCCAACCCTAGGTTTGACAACCAGGTCATATCAAAAGGTTGCACACAAAACAATACAAGAGATGGCATAAGTTCTCAATGAAGGCACTTGAGAAATGGGTTGAAACACTACCAAGACCTTGGGAATATGGTGAAAAATTATGGAATTAGGCTTTAGATTACCCCTTGCATTTGCTCAAAATATTTCAATGCCTTTTCATCAAACCTATTTTTTGCATATCCTATAATAATTAGAATCCATGATAGCACATCACATTGAGCTATATTGCTAAACAATTTAATTTCCTTGTGTATTGTTCAACCTTTTGAATACATATCTTTTAGAGAATGTACAACTACAACATTTGACCAAAATTTCCTCCTAGTTATTCTTTGATGAATATGAATGTCATCTATTAATATGAGTTGGCCTCAAAATCATTTGCAAGTTATCTTTGGGATCCTATATCACAAAAATTCATATGTAAGCTACCATTTAACCAGGATTTGATTTGTTATGGGTAGAGTACTTGATCATCACATACTAGATTTTATATTGTGTTATGATAACAATTAGTTTGCTATCCTTAATTCATAAGAAGTTATATTAATTTGATAGATGAAGCTTAAATAATAATTAAACATAATTTAATGTCATACTTTACTCCTTGCATGCTATAAAAGAAAATAACCAATAAAATGATTCAACATCTTAAAGATACTTTTGTAACAATGATCACTCACTTTTTAATAAAAAAATCATTTGATTAAAATAGATAGAAGTTTGATGGAAAAAGTAATCAAGAGGAAATTGAAGTTCATCTTGTAAGAACCATGTTTATGGCAAGTGCAATTGAGAAAATATGCAATATCAAACCTTTCAAATTTGTAGAGTTATGGTGAATTCTAAATTACTAGTTGAGCATATGATATTGTTGATCAAGTTACATATGATTTTTGTATCAATATTTTGTAGGAAATGAACATAATGTCCAAGCCTTTTTTTTAAGATTAAAAATGCAGTTGTGTTAGCTCAAATTCTATTTTCTATAATCATTTTCAACTCAAATTTTTTTCTCAAATGAAACTTTGCGTTAATGTTGGCTATCAAGTATCAATCCTACATCAAAATATCAAATTGTCTTATTGGTAAGTCCTAAGAGTATTAACATTGAGATCATTATTAACTAAAGCAACCACATCGAGTTCTATTTGTAAAAAAATTATCACAACATAATTTTTGTAAGTATTTATATGTCAAGAATATTCAATAGAAATAACCAAATAATGAATGCCTAGATTTTGAGAAAAAAATACTATAGAACAAAGAATAACATAAAATATGTACTTCATATTGTTTTGTCAACATCTCTTTCAATTTAAAAAATATCAAATATTCATCTCAAAGAAGAAACAACTTAGGTTTGCATCCACACCCTCATAATCATTTCTATTCAAATGTCGATAATCTATATGATATGTAAAATTACTTACTCGTGTTAGATTATTACAAATAACATGAGAAATGGAGACACTCGAGCAACTTGTAACCTCATAGTATAACGTTTATCACTTTTTTAAATGTCTTAATATTTATAAATCTATTTTTACATTAAAATTAACTAACATAAACACTAAGCAAATTGAACTAATAAGATGAAATGGGTTTGGTATAATCGCAATTACTCAAGTTTATTCCAAAAAAACCATCACAATTAATTGATGCATTAGATTCAAGTACATACTCAACATAAAAGTTTGTTGTACGAAATAAATTTTACCATAAGATCAAGTGCATTGTCTATTTGCACATAAACTAGGGCACAACCAAACCAAATCTTTCAACTATATACACAACCAAAATCATATAAGCAACACTACCAAGGTCAAATTCCAAATATAATCAATTTTATCTTTGCTTTCTACTTGTAAGGAGGAAGAGGTAGCAAGATTAATGAATTCTAGATTCCATAAGTACATAAAAAATTTAATCTCTCCTTGTTACATTGACCTTTTGTGTTAGATTAGTGACTTGAACTAGTGCCCACACTTCATAGGTTCATGATAAAATTGTTAAAGGAAGAGAGAAAACATACCTTACCCATAATAATATGTCCATCTTATAACTCAAAGAATCCTTCCCTCTTCAAAATTTAATCAAATCTATAAGCTTTGTTGTAAAAATTTACATTACCGTATGTTGTAGCCATCACTAATACAACATGAGAATCTAGAACATAGATTATGCACAAAATACCAGTAACTTATAATTATTAAAATTATGAATAACTCATTGAAATCAACCATGATAGGTATGTTATCTACCTTGAAAATGATGTTGGGGGAAAATTTTAAACAAACTAGAAAGCCCCTACAAATTGATAAAAAAATGTGGTATGTCTTTTGGTAATCCATATTGGATGTTCAAAAAAGGACCTCACATATAATTTAGATCATCTACAAATAATTATACCCAAAATTCAATTCAACATAGATCTAAAGACCAACATAAAGGCTAACATATAATCATTCCTACTAAATTATCTTCATAAATTTCACCAAATCAAATTCCCCCTTAAAATAGTTTTACAAAATTGCTAATGCAAAGTTATAATTAGAACTAAATTGCAACAAAATGCATGTATACTTTTCCATATCATTGAAACTTATATAGTATATTGTGAACCTCAATCCTACCCTTTGTAGCCAAATAAATTTTAGAATAAAACTTGACATGAACATAGCATAACACTTGGTTTGACTTGAATAAACTATTAAAAGTGATTGGCATAATATGAAATGTAATGTAAGTATGATCATCTTATAAACAATATATTGAGGATCAGTGCACACATTCAACCTACTAAAATTTTTGATAGTGGATAAGATGCTTGCAAATACAAAGCCCTCTTTCAATACTTTGTGATTCATGACATTAAGAAAGAGAGATTTCCAAACAAGTATGGTCACTTGTAGATCTAAAGAGTAAATGAAAATATAATTAAAATAAAATGCAAATACCTTGATCTTGCCATTGTGAAATGACTAATTTAAAAAAATTACGATAAAATAAATCTTTTGACTATTTTAAATTTATTACAGTTTCAAAAAATATAAAAATAAAACAATATAATTAAAATATAAATTGAATTATTAAATAAAACATATGAAATAATATGACATATTCTAAATGTAAAAAATAAAATTTAATAATTAAAAAAAAAATCATATAATAATAACCTCTCAAACAAACTAAAACTATCTTCGAGTATTTAACTCCAATGTCTTCTTTGTAACCTGCATTTTTTCAATACAAAAAAAACTAAAACTACCTATCTTCGAGTATTTAACTCCAATGTCTTTTTTGTAACCTGCATTTTTTCAATACAAAAAAACTAAAACTACCATGTAAGAAAATTGTTTTAAACCCCATAAATATACCTACTTTCTTAATTTGTCTCTCGTCACCTCTCGTTGTTCAAATTCTCCACCCTATTCCCTACCAAATTATCTCGACATCGTGCAGTTTTCAGTACGCTCATGGCAGAAATTTCTCAAACGATTCGAAAAACTCAGGTGAATTACAAATTTTTTGTTTCGTTTCTGATTATAGGTAGTCTGTCAGGCCTATGCAAGCCCTAGGTAAATTATTGTCTACTGCACCTTACAGTAAGATTTGGTCTGTACCAAAGCAAGCTACCTTCGGCAAACACAGCAGATTTCGTCAGTCTGTGTGCGGATGCCTTCTATTCTTCATCATAATTGTACTCTTCGTTTTCCTGGTCATATACTTAACCACGCTTCCATGTGCAGGACGCCGTTATTCTTTAGTAAAACGTCACAGGCGACGACAAGCTTACCTCCAGCTAGCAGTTCACCATTCTCGCGTGCAGCTAAAATGACCGGATCGACCTCTACTATGACCGGATTCTCAAACCAGATTCAAATGTGGAAAGAAGAAAAACGTGTAAGCTTTAAATGTATGTACGCCTTTTCAAACAGAGGCTCTTGGAATTCGAGAACAGAACTGAAAGGTGCAGATTAATTCCAGAGAGTTCGGGGCGCATATACATTGTCTATTAAGGCCTTGTGAGGTCCGTCATCCTTCTCTGTACTATGCACTGGACTGCAAGCACACTGACCGTTTAATAATTTATTAGGCACTCTCGGCTTTTTTATTTAAAAGGCCGTACAAAAGTGAATAGGAATGCTTGTTTGACCAGCCTTTCTGTTCAATCTACCAGAATCTGCCAAATAATATTTTGAAACCCTAAAATAATAGGTCTTTGGAGGAGTTTAGGTAAAGCCGCCCTGCCGAGGTAAAGCTTACGTAATGAACCGCAGGTCACCGGCCTAATTTTTTTGGTTTTGCCTGTTTGTCTGACGCCTACATTGTATGTTAAGGCACGTTTGAGTAATTGTGCTCCACTGTCTCTGTTTGTTGCAGGTCATTTGATGGCTCGGCAGCAGAACGAGATCCGGTCGAAAGTGGACACGTGGAATTCCGGTAATTTTCATCTCAATGTGAATCATTTTGCTATTTTGGGGGTTTACCAGCTGCTTGCAATAGCGGTCAACTTCCTTTGTAGGCGGGCGCCAGGTATGATGTAGACGTCTGAGCTTGGTAAAATTATTATAAATATTTGTAAGAACGGTTTTCATCTCAATGTGAATCATTTTGCTATTTTGGGGGTTTACCAGCTGCTTGCAATGGCGGTCAACTTCTTTGTAGGGATGTCTTGTGGACGTCTGGGGTAGAATTATTATAAATATTTGTAAGAACGCAACTACTTAGTTTTGAGTTGCATTGGGATTGCAGTAGTAAAGAAAAAGGATTCCTACGGATTTTTTGTTTTGTGTTTTTTTACAGAGTGGTTGGGAGCCGTGAAAGAATAAGTCCATGCTGACCACTTTAGAAGCAAACCTTATTCTACATTATTAAATAAAATAAATTCAGTGTAGGTACTTTCACCTTCCTCGGCCTTGAAATTACAATAAAAAAGTAGATACACCTTCTATTCCATTCCTTTGGCTCAATGCTTGTATGATTTGGATTCTAAAAGAATAGGTCTTGAAAGGAATACCATACTCTTTCATGCTTTTTGTGGGACAAAATTCCACATTCTTCACTTCTACACCTTTATTTAATAATGCATAAACCTTCTCTCACCTAATATTTGTCAATGATTTGTGATTTCATCATCTATTTTGTTGCCATATATCGTAGGATATTTTGTTTGGCCACTATGGGTTAGACTATGGCACAACATTGGCTCTAGATTAGGTTGTGCAGTGCTATTCAATTTGTCACATGCTAAGTCATCATTTTGTATATATATATATATATATAAATAAAGGGTCATTATCATGTCTATTTATCTATTAAATATTTCAAATTAATAGTTATGATAATGTATTTAAGAACATCTTCTAAATTACTTAAAACATATATGAAAAGAAAGGAAATACAGATAGATAATTTTGACACAAGAACATTCAAAGCTAGCATTTTGTGGTTAATCATTACACACCAATCCACCAATTACACCATACTAACATTTGCATGACATGTTTGGTGTGTATGCAATATTTTGCTATTTACTAGTGACTTAGTTAGAGTCGGGAAGTTCGGAAGAATCATCAAGTGCGCCGCATTAAATTCTCTGACGCTTGCAGATTCGCCAATGGTGGGGCTTGAACATCGTAATAAAATATTAGAATAATTGCTTTTTTCACCAGTTATTTTTCTACATTTATTTTACTCTTATATCGCAGTGTTGTTGCATTTATCATAATTGAAATTGTCTATTTCCTTTTGGTGGTTCGTATTGTGGTGCTGTTTTGCTTCAGGAGTCATCTCTAGGTCCATTTTCATTATGATTCTTAGAAAATAATTATATTACCTCCAAGGCTTACCTTAGAGGAAAATACTTATTCTAATCTTTATTCATTATTCTCCATCTTTTCATTGGCAATTAACAAAACTCCACTCAATTCATCTATTTTCATAGTTGTGATATCTTTATAAATTTCAGTTGTAGAAACCACACTATCAAAGTTGGGAACCATTCTCCTTAAGAGTTTTCAATGACATGCTTATTAGCCACTTCTTCACCTAAGAACTATGCTTTTGTTAGAAAATTATTCATAAATTCACTAAACTAGTTGTTTTACATTTAAACAAAATCTACGTTCATAAATTTTTAGTTTGTTCACCTTGAAATACATTAATAAGAATTTTCCTTCATGTCCTAAGGTGTAGAACTGTGTGTGTAGTTCTATAATTGGGTCTAGGTGCTTTTCTCATATTTACTAAGAATGAACAATGGCACTTATCCTATGAAATGTTGCTTGATTAATTGCACCTTGAGCGAAAAATAAAGTTCCATTAGCTTTTTTAGTATTTGTTTTAAACCTCTTTTTTTATTGTCATTTAATGCATTTATATCTATTAGTTCTACATGTCCTAGTTGTATAATTTTCCAAAAATATTTAGATTCTAGTAGAGTTTGCATCATACTATACCAATAGGTAAATTTTTCCTCTTCAAAGATGATAATTAACATGCCACACATCACATTCTTGACCATATTTATAATCACAAAAATGGGTACAATAAACCAAAATTAGAGCATAAATCCCTAGAGAGATCCTTACAAACAAATGCTCCCTTGTTCCTTCAAATGAGACCCACATATCATTTTTTTAACAAGATTTTATATTGGTGACAAACTTATTAATGAGATACCCTATGTGATAAGTAGTTACAATTTAACTCTATGGATTCAAGTTGTTAAAAAGTTTCCTTTAACAATTAATTATCATAGTACCACTTCTCACAATCAGCATACCACATAGTTGTAGTAAAATGGTGATTCATAGTGTCCAAACTTATTGCAATGAAGCATTGGACATTCCTTTTATAATCATTATCTTCCCCATTAAATCCAATGGCCTTTCTTTCATCTTGAAGTAAGTTTCACTCTATGTCTAAGCATAATCAAAATTCAAAAGTAAATACAAAAGATGGGAGCAAGTGAGGTCAAATTATCCACATAAATATAGAATTAGGCCACACCATTTGGATCACATCACATGACTCAAACTAGTCAAATACTAAGATGACATAACCATCAAAGCTTTATGATTAAATTGTTTCACATGTAGCTTTTAGTTTTAGATATTTTATTATAGTGTTCTAGCCATCAAATAACAAGGTATAGCTTGTTCCAAGACACATTAAATAAGTGACTAATTAATCTCTAATTAATCAGTTTTAGATCTATTTAATTATTGATTAGTTGTAAGCATTTTATAAGGTTTAGATTACTATTGAAAAATACATAGGACATAGCATGCATCTTATTTACCCCACTTTTTCATGAACTCAACATTCTTACATCACCTAGTGCCTTGCCCTAGATTATTCTAAATCTACTTTTAGATTTTATATATCTAATTTTCTATTATTTTATTGCTAATTCTTGTATTAATTTTAGCCTTACACCAATTTTTTTCAAGATACCTAGGTCATTCTAATTAAAGTACAAGGTTAAACCTAAATAAACATAAAAAGATAGATTAGTTTTATTAGTTTGTGTTAGGTTTAAAGTGTGATTGAATCAGTACAAACTATACATTTTTCAACTCTAATTACCAAGCACAAGAGTAGGGAAAATATATATATGAGAGACTAGACACAATAAAATAAGAAATGGAAACACACACAACAAACACACTTGTAAATATGAGCGATTGAAAAATAATGAAAAATTGAGTCAAGATGCACCTAGAATGAAAGATGAAAGTTTTGTAAAGTGGGTAGAATAAAGAAAGAAGACATGAAATGGAAAGGAATACACACACACTTGCAAATAAGAGTAAGAAAAAAATAGAGAAAAGATGAGTCAAGATGCTTGTGGAATGGAGTATGGTAGTTATAAAAAGTAATCAAAATGAAGAAAGGAAGGTTCTTGGAAATTATTAGTTAGCTTTGATAAAGGGACTATCATAAATAATATTAAAGGAGCTCGACTTAGTCTACTTTTTATAGGGTCATCCCACAATAATGAGTCCCAAACTTGGGACAACATGATTTTTTCCTGAAGTCACATATTTTTTAGAGAAATAGTGATTTAATCCTTGAGAGGTTCCATTTAAAGGGTTTTAATTAAAGAGGGTTAGATAAGACCCCCTTAGATCAATCCCCCTCGGATAGAACCCCTCTAGTCTTAAATCATACCCACACTAGAGTCTCCTTCGTACCTATCAAAATGTTGACAAAAAACCATTGTTTCTTTATCTTTTGAGGGATCAAATAAAGTCATTTAGAAATTATGTTTTGTAAGTATATATCCCTTATTATAATATTTCAAAAAATTATAATTCTAAATTTTGAATTTTATTATTATATTTATATTTTATTTCTTGTGAATGCAATTTTTTCACCAAACATCAAGGTATTTATTTCACAAATATGGAAAAATAGAAAAATAGAGACAAAAAATTCTAAAAAAATGTGTGCCCTAGGCATTGATGTCCTTGTTTCAGAAAATTAATTAATTAATTAATTTAAGTACATACAAAACAAGCTATGTGTTACAACATACACCTATGTCCAAAATAATTATTCTGACTTCAAAAATTAATTAAAAAAAATATGCAACAAAATTTAATTATAAAAATATCCATGCACTAGATATTGATGTTATAAATCTATATTATAAAAATTAAAATTTTATCTTTTCAATAAAAAAATTCATGCGTTATGACATAAACGTCACTTTTTAAACATGTTGTTTAGTATACAAAATAATTTATTAAAAGTTATGTAAAAAAAAAATTCACAAGTTTTTAAATTGTTTTTAAAATATATATTTAGAATCTACACACAAGTCCTCACAAATAACTAGTTCACATCATCTCCAAATTATTAATAGTTTAGTTGCTATAGGTTTGATAAAGTGAATATTTGGTGAAAGTTGTTGATTTTAGTGTCCTATTTTGGCTATAAAGTGGGACACAGTATTGTGTGTTGACTCTACACCTAGAGGTGATCTAATCATTCACTTCCAAAAGGCTATTTTTTGGAGAATTCTATGATATTTTGTTGATTAGTTCTCAACATGGAATATTGTTAAGGAATTGAATAAAATATTGTGTAAAATGAAAAAATAGGTTTCAACCACACTTAAAAGTATGAAAAATGACATAATAATTAGAAAGGTTTCACCTAATTTAAACATTTGAAAATAATGGATATATGACATGGACACTTATAATATTTTTTCAAGGAAATTTGGATCCTATAGCATGCAAGGACATTACCATTTAAGGCACCTTACACTTAGAGGCAAAACCTAGTTTTCTCCTTACACATACTAGGTCAACCTTGTCTAGGGGGTCACATCTAGTCCTTAGTGAGTAGAGACATGTTGTAGAGACCTTCCTTGGATTATTCTAGGCACTTTTACCTTTTATAATATTCATAAATTAGATTCACAATTGTTTTCCATATGATGCTCATAAGAAAAATTATGTGGAAACTTTGCAAAACAAAATGGTTAAGGGGGAGTTTTCCTCAACTAGTCCCCTCACTAGATTTCAAGCATGAACCCATTGACATAAAGTCGACAAATTTAATGAAAATTAAATCTATACTAATAAATTAAACTAATCCAAAGCATACAAATTGAAAATTGAATTGATAGGAGCATAGGAAATAAGGAAACTAAGTAATAGAAAGAAATATATGGGGAGATAAATCAAAAAGATCAAATGCAAACAAGACAAGTAGAAAGTGTATTGGATAGGAAGAAATATGAGAGGAGAGGAAAAAATAATGAATTAGTAAGAAATTGTTGAAATCTAAAGGGGAATTAGAGATGAAAGGGGAAACTAAGGAAATAAGAGGGTAAATTTTAAAACCATGTCTTGCATTAATAACTTGGAAATGACCAACAAAAATATAGTTTTTCAAGTTGGAATGCCTAGAAATTGTGAGGTTGGCGAGAGGAGGTGGTAGGTGAAAGATCTTGGTGGCAGGAGGTGCATACACGTGTTCTTGTTCTTTCTTGTTGCTCTTTGGTCATTGTTATCGAGATAAAATGCTCGCCCAAAGTAATTTTTTAAATAAATGCTTTTATGAAATAAGTACCTATTTAGGACAAGATCCCAAAATATAATGGGTATCTATTTTGATTTTACACTCAGGCACCCATTTTAAAAAAATGGGTACCCATTCTCATTGATATTTTTTTTCCCAACACTTCCCCCATATGTGGACTGAGCTTGTTGATTTTACCCATATCCTTGATTGATTTAAAACCACTTCCTATGAAATAAAATCACCTTTGTTAATCTCCCCCCAAATTTGAGGGATTATACATTAAATGCCACTAGTGCTTGATTGGGACAAATGCACCTTCTAGGGAACCCTTGGGGTGGCTGCCCAATTTTTGTGAATAAATTTACCAAATTTTGTTGGGAACTCATTTATCACTTATTATGTTTCTCTTGCTCACTTTCCCCATATCTTATTGAGAACCTACAAATAGACCCTATTTCCCTTTATCTTTATTATCCACACTCTATTATCTGTTAAACACTGAATACTAAGAGGGGGGTGAATTGGTATCTACAAAAACTTAAACTCCTCCACAACTTGAACTCTTCAGCATAATACAAACTTCTTAACCAAATCAAAACCACTTAAACAAATTGACAACAAATAAAGAAAGATGTAGCAGTTTAAAACCTTCAACAAATTCAAAAATCTTCAGCAATGAAAGATATAACAATTTTATCCTTAATTAGATCAATCTCAATGAAAAGGAAACAAGAGACATACATGCACAAGATGACACCAGATTTATGTGGAAAACTCAATGAGGGAAAAACCACGATGAGAGTTAACTCATAATATAAAGGCTCACTACCAAAAAGGACTTGCAAACTAAGGAACACTACCTTAGAGAAAGATACAAAGGACTTCCAATGCGAAGCTGAAACAATCCTAGAGGCAAGATACAAGGACTCGATGAGATTCACTATCTCAGAGTAGGATACAAAAAGTTTATAAATAATTACAATATTTTTCAACACAACACTTTGCTCGTTGAGGCATTAAAGCACATTTGATATTTCTTCTTTACACTTTAGTGCTAACTCTGTTGGATATTCAATACATTCCACACACACACACTTCTTCACACTTATTAAGACATCCATACTTCTTGCATTTGAAATGTTCTTGAATTTATATCCACCACAACTCTTCAAGACTTCAATTAGGTTGGCTAGGAAAGAGGACAAACAATGATTTCAAAAATTTGACCACAAAAACATAATGTGGTCCTATCAGAAGATATAGAGGACCAAAAAAAATCTTATTACATCTTCCAATGTGATCCAAAACAATTTACATGTTGGCACACATCAACCTAAGTTGACAATAGGGAAATGTATAGATGAAACATGAAACACATAACCAGTCGTCCCTAAAACATACTTCCAATTGAATTAACTCAATGTGTTCCCAAAAGGTTAAGTCAAGACCTAAATCCATCATAACACATCTTCAAATGTTGGTGCAAACCTCCAAGCACACAATGCAAGCAAACGAACAAGCCCTATCAACAAGATATCCACAAATAACCCAAAAAACCAACTCAAGATACAATACAAAACCAAAGAGATCAACCAACATTATTTGGAACATATGGGAATGTTCCATGAACATCCAACACCACTTCTAGAAACTTCTTTCACACTGTCATGCCACCAACAACCACTGTATACTAAACAAGAATAGAATACTTCATCCCAAAAGCACAAAAAACCCATTCATGAGATATAACATTAACAGATCAACTTGTGGACCACTTCAACACATGAAATTGGAACTAAGACATGGCATAGATATTGATAACACATTCACCAAGCCATAGGGGTAGAGACATAAATGTGGAGAAATGAAAAGCTTTATCTAGACTAGTCCATACAACCAACAACACTTCCAACCTTTTACAATTCACATAAATATCCTCGGAAACACTGGTGACCTAAAAAGATAGGAGTGAAACATCCACAAAACACTAAATTTGAATCCCAAACTGCAAGACCATATCTTCAACAATGGAGGAATGTAAAGCATTCTTCCAAATAGACTTTAATGCAACTTCTAGGAATAGAACCTTTCAACAACTTGTAGAGGCCAAAAATTTCTTTCAACAACATATGGATACCATCAAGAACAATAGGAGAGATCATAGAACATACTGTAGACAATCAACAACACTTCTAATACTCATCTTAATTTATCATTATGAAACCAACTCTACTAACAACAACTATACTCAATACTTCTTTGATTAACATCAGATAAGGCATGACATCCAGCAATGAACTTCAACAACACCACCATACATCAATGTTAGCCCAACCAATTCCAAGCATCAATCACTGCAACAATGACATCAGAGACTTCAAAATCCAACAATCTCCCTTACTTCTTAAGTGATGACAACAATGACAACCACAAACAATTCACCAAATGTTTTCATCAACCACAATCAACAATCTCCAAACATATGTGATAATCTCACCAAGTGTTAACATAAATGACAACCAACAATCAATGTTGACATCAATGAAAACCACTACCAACATTATCCTTGGATGTTATAATCTTGGATAGGGAAAACTTTAGTGGAGAATCTTCGCCAATTGGTGAATAATTGAAATTGAGACCTCTAGAATTGGCGAATAGTACAAGCTAAAAAGGATGCAAAATCGCCAGGTTTTTACAAAAAAAAATTTATCTCGATTAATTCGCCTATGCATTATTCTTTAAACGACGCATCATTGGAACTGATTCTCCCATAGTTTATACTCTAATTACAAATATTAATTATATTCGCCAGTAATATTATATTCCTACCATTAATTTTGGGGCAATATCACCACTAATAATAAATTACCATTTCATTTTAGTGATATTTTAGCCTTGAATAGGGCTTTTATTTATTCCATCGATTAGCTTTTTAATCGGATGGTTGTAGGTTGATTCTGTGAGTTTATATGCACGTGCATTTTAAAAGGCTTGTTGAGGCCCGAAATTTGTTTTGGGCCATAGGATTAGATTTAATCGTGTGGCCCAAAACAAATTTGGGCCTCAACAAGCCTTTTAAAAGGCACATGCATATAAACTCATGAATCAACCTGCAACCATCCAATTAAAAAGCTAATCGATGGTCATAATTTCACTTTTCATATAGTCTTTTTTTTAAAGTGAGAATTTTAAAAAATGCTTAATTTGTGTGTGCTCCAATGCATTTTCAATAGTGAATTTATGCTTGGTGGCAAGGGGCTCTGCCCCTCGACCCCGCCTGTATCGCGACAGGAGTGCGCCAGGCCGCTGTCCCCGGACCCCGAGGGGGCGTTTCCCCCTTGACCCCCACAAGGGGGACTGCCCCTTGACCCCACTACCCCTTGACCCTGTGGTGGCTACTGCCCCTAGGCCCCTACTTCAATATTACAAAAGACAAAAAAAATATGGGGGAACTACACCGACCAACTATGCAATTTTTTAAAGGAGAGATTCACCATTGTAATTAATCTTTTTAGTGATTATTCGCTAGGATTTTCCATTGTGATTATTATTTTTTCCAATTATTCATTAAGATTCACCAGGATTTTACAATTTTTTTAATAATGTGCTATAGATTCGCTAGGAAAATTAATATTTTTTTTCAAATAAAAGGAAAGATTCACCAGGATTTTACACCTTCCAGGGGGGGGTTTCTTAAAGTTATCCCCATCTTGGAGCTTTAGAGCTACTAGAGTCTAGCTAGAGCATGGATCCATTAGAGCATTTCCTTGGATTCTTTTGGAGATTGGTCTAGATTCCTTTATATGGATTTATTTTATTCTAGCTTAGAATTGAATGAATGGAAATCCATTCAGGATCCAATATAAAAAGAAAAAAGAAACCATCCCAAAAGTTATTAAAATTAATCATTTTGAAATATATCTCAACCAACTAAAAAAAACAATCCCAAGAGTTATAGAATAGAAAGATATTATCCCACTTCTATTTATCTTGAAATAATTCTTGATCATGCATCATCATTTATCTAACATTGCATTCTAATGGATAGTCCTACTTGAAATTCTTAAATTATAAGTTGTTAAATACACCACACTCACATATGCTAATAGTAATCAAGAGCTAAAAAATGTACTAAATTCTTGTTATGGTTTTCAATTTGACATGATTTATCTATAGTTGTATTCCCCACAACATATGATATATTGTATTTTTATTTTAGTGGATCTCAAAATACACTTGTAATGATACATATGTTCAAGTAGAGAAACAAGTTTCATATCCCCATAACCAAATTCCATATGGTCTTGGAAAATTGCATAAACATTCTTAGGATCTCATAATTTTTCCTTTACTCAAGATGATCCCAAAATATTTATAGCTTCTTCATTGAGAACCATAGTAGCTTTCATTGGGATTTCTATTTCCTTTTTAAATTCATCAAGAAAAATAAATCCAAAAAAGATCCAAACATTGTTCATAATAACATCTAAGAATTTGGGATGAAACAAATATTAATTTATGCTCATTAAAAATAATCTTTATCCAATACCTTCAACTAGATCAAGTTACAAAATATGAACTAAAATATTTACATTTGAATGTAAATTATATGCATAAATATCTTGCTTCATCTCATTCCTAGAATTTTCATAAGAATCTTGCTCCATCTCATTTGTAAAATAACCATATTCCTCATACCCTTCAAATTTTGATGTTTATCAAAAATTTCAATAGGATCATACATGATTTGTCCTTTCTCATTTAGATATTGATTTCCTTTAATAGAATTATCATAGAATACCATGATGAATTTTAATATATTATCATCCACAATAGAAGCATCATAGGATCCTAATAACTTCTACTATATTATACTCCAAAATAATATTTTCCACAAAAACAACCTATGTATTATTTCAAATAAAATATACCATGTTAGGATGGATGAATTATTCATAGGTCAATCATTGGATTTCACACTAGCTTAAAAATCACCATGATTCTTTGTATTAGTAAATCTCTTGAAAGAGAACTACAAGATCCTCCTTGTCCAATTATACTATAGGTAAGAAATAGAATCCTATATTAATAAATAAATCATGTTTGGGAAGAACATATGATTCATATCACAGTTGCTTAAAATTAATGTGCACTGTAGTATTATCAACTAGGTTGCCCACAAAGAGTGGCTCAATATCACTTGAAGTAACGATTCCTCTCATTACCTTCACCTTCTCTATTTTGGACCATTATTTTGATAGCTTAATTTCTTACTTTAACTTTGAAATAAATAAAAAAATCTAACGAAATAGAAAAAATAATGTTTATGAACTTAAATTTATTTTGTATCATAGTGTAGCCAATCTAATGTTAGAGTTTAACATATAGTTAAAGTAGATCAAGGTTTTTTTTAATAAACAACATTGATTTTATGATAAATAAAGAATGGTTAAAGTGAGGAATCATTGAGTCCATTTCATCACATACTATGTAGATTTTAGTGAAGTTTATTTTTTAGAAGTTCATTATCAAAGTCATAGTGAATAGTGAAAATAATAACTTTTCACCTTATACACATATCAAACGGGAAGGTTGTGAAGTCCCCATATCTTGAGCATGCCTCAAAGGATTTTCTTTGAAATTTTTTCTTATAATTTTTTTTTATCTGCTCAAAGCACTACACATCTATTTGTAACATATCAAACATGGGTACTAAGTCAAATATTTAAAAGGGACAATTATGTTGGAAATTTTTGAAACATGATATAAAACAAATTATTATATATAGTATTATATTAAAAGTTTTTCCTTATTTTTTTACTTTAAAATTTGATTTTTTTTTTAAGACTTCACCATATCAAGTTAATCAAATTAAAAGATGTTGCATAATAGAACTTAAATTTTAATTTATGAATCTAGTTATAATTTTATATTTAAAATTGAATATCTTTAGGCATACCCCCTCTTTCATACAAAATTTCATAAGTGTATCTTCCTAAAGAAATTCAAATTGAACTTAAGGTTTCCTTATCCTAATTCTATTAATATCAGTTGGCCTTGTACTCATTTACAAAATTTCTTTGGGATCCTATTTCACAAAACATTATATACAAACTAAAAAATGACAACTAATATATTAGAGGAAAATAAACGTTATCATGCATTTGGGTTCATATTGTGTTATGCTTAAAATTAGCTTATTAGGAAAAATGATAAAAGTAAGCGAAAATCAAAACAATAATAATTTACCATATGAACCCAAAATTTTGGAACAAAAAAAGTGATACTTGATAGATATTAGACTTAATCCCAATTAAAAAAAAGAAGACAAACTAAGTTCTACCAATTTATATGGAGTGATATAATTCTAAAACATAAAGAATTTGTTATTATACGTATATGATTGGATGATCATGACATTATTCTTTTTTATTTAGCTACATGTCATAGCTCAAATTAGATCTTACTTCTACAATACCCTTATATGAGACATTGTTGAAACTTTCCATTAGTGGAAATCGAGAAAAGTAGTTGGGTTCTCATTTTATGATGCTTGATGATAATGGTGTAGTGTCATAAATTGTCACCCTTAAAAATTTCACACTATGTTTTGTTCCCCCCTACATTATTGGACCTAGTTAAGCACCTAATTTACTAAATTATGCATTTTATAGCCCATTTGTACCATTTTCCAAGAAATTGCAAGCATTGGATAAATGCATTTAGTTGAGGTTTTGGCCCCAACACTTAATGTCCTAGAAAATAGGGCCAGGACCCATACACCCTAGGGAGTATGGGTCCCCCTATTTTGTTGTGGACCAATTTTGAATATGTTGATGTCGACATTTTAGCATTTGAAATTGAACTTGCAAATATCGTCTATCAAGATTTAATTTTTAGGAAATTAGAGAAATGCCTATAAATACCTAGTTATTGCATCATTTGAACCCTATCTAACAACAAGTGAACATTAAAAAAGCAAGAATTATTGTTAACAGAAACATTTTAGAGTTTTATTGCAGTAATTCAAGATCCTAACATCATGTCAAATCTTATGTGAGTTCATATGTGTTTATGTTATCATTGTTTGTGAAGGCTAACCCTTGTTGTAGGTCTCCATGAAATTCAAGCAATCAAGCAAACAAGATGCAAGACCTCGAAGTGATGTGCGTGAATTTAGTCCTTCAAGTAAGCCATTGAAGGGTGGTGAGTTGCAAAACTTTGTTGATTCATCATTCCTTCATATCATTTATCCTTTGCTAGCATTGACATTGCCATCATGGAAGTGGAAACACTAATACGAGGTTTGACTAAGGTAAGCCCCTAAATGGCACAACATTTCTTATCTTTGTGAATGTGTAAATTTCAAGTTTAGAAAGGATTGAAGGAATCTTGAAGATCATTCATTCATTATTGCATTTGAAGCCCTACATCTTATCAACTCACGAAAAATCACCTACATAATTATTCGACAATGATTTGACAACTTTACAAGCAAAAACAAAGGTCTCAGATTTTTCATTAGAGGACTGCAAAAATAAAGCAAAAGAAGCCTACAAGGACCTAGACGCCCTTGGGTGACTCTTCCCTCCTACAATGACCAAAACCAAACTTTCTAGATAGGTATACATCATTCTTCCTTTCCAATATTTGTCTACAATTCTCTATTTACGTCTGTCAATTGTCAGGAACTTGCATTTTGCATATTAGGTCATATAGTCTAATTAGGTTAGTGTAGGAAAATCAATTCCAATCCATTTTAAGACTCAATAACATATAGATCCAATTCTAATTGACTCACCTTCATGGTTTAAAGTCAATCTAATAACCTTGTGGATCTCCATCTAATGAAACATAAGAAAAATACAAACACTCACAATAAAATTTGAATCCTAGTTTTACACATTAGACATAGAGTTCTCATTTTCTTTGTTTCATTTTGGTGAACCTGGCCTATTAAAATTACATACCTTCTAAAATTGCATCCTAGATTTATGTTTTAGATTGCATTATTTTGTATTTCCCATTTAGGGTTTCACTTTTGCATCATAAAAGACATAAAAATTCAAAAAATTGCATATTATTTTATATCATAGGTTACATTAGGGTTTATTTTAGTCACTTAGATAAGACCTACATTGAAAATTACATTCATAATTGTCATTTTCATTGTTACATATTTGTATTTAAGTCACAATATCTTAAATTAAGCAAATTGTGGAAAAATACTTAGTTTCAGACTTGTTTGCTCACAAAAATAGGGCACTTAGATAGTCTAGTAAACATTCAATTTTTCAATTTTCAGATATGCTATCAAGGATTGGGGTGCCCTTGGACACCTCTATCCTTCTACACTTGAATCAACAAACTTTGGTACACCTCTCTGTCTCTATGTCTCCAATCTGTGTCTACTTGCAGATCTCTGTTTTGAAATTCTTAATTGCATTCATTTAGGCATCTTTCATATAGCTCATAAAACCAAAAAAGTGAAAAAAAATTGCATTATTTTGTTTCAAAATTACATCAAAATCATCATTCTCAGATTTAGGCATCTTACAATTAGTCAATTTTTGTATTTTAGATCAAAAAATTTACATTCAAAATTGCCATTTATTGTTCACACATTGTTACACACTTGCATCACCATAAATTAAGCAAAATTTGGGAAAATATTCACTGTCAAACCTATCTACAACTAGACCCAAAATCCTTAAGCAGAATCACACACAATCAACTTTTGAAATTCCTAAAATATTTCCTAGGAAAGGGATGCCCTTGGGCAACTGTGTCCTCTTGCTCCTTTTGGATCAATTTTTTTGTGACAGAATCTCCTCAAGATCCTCTATTTAGTTTTCTTGCATATCTTCCAAAAACCTTAGTAAAAAGAATAATCATGATGGATCAATGTTTCACTTAGATGTTGACTTCTCTGAAATCCTTGGTTGATGTTTCAAGTTGTGTGTTCGGTGATGACCCTAATTCCAATGAGAACATTCATTATCCTTCAACTCCCAATGCATTTCCTCGTGATGTAGAAATATTGGAACAAGATGAGGAGAGCATGAATAAATTCATACATAATTCTTTGTGCAACCTTGAGAATAATGCAACCTTTTATCCTTCCATAAGATTTCCTAATCACCCAACACCACCTATCATTCCACCTCTTGAAATGTTTTCCACATTGCATAAAGAAAGTGACTTGCAATTCATACCTCACCCAATGCACATAGAGACACCTATCAATAACAATCACAAGGAAAGCACATCAATCAACCCTCCATCATAGGAGCATAAAGTTACAAACAAACCCATTAACTTGGAGCAATGTTATGGCCAAGGCTTTAGAATCTTGAGAAAACAAGGATGTGACATAGAGAATGATCATGAAATCTATCCCCTCTTTGAACAAACATCATTAGAAGATGCTAAAGGAATAGGTTACCAAGGTCCTCCACCTTTACATCAAACATTTAAACCACCAACCAAGAAATACAAAGTCCATGATCTTATTAAGAAGTTACAATTCTTGCATCCTATAACCAAGATTGAATGGGCATTAGATACACTTCTCAACTTAGAATATATTACATTAGCACCTATGCATGACCGAGAAGATAAGAAAGGAAAGAGTACAAATACATCTTACTGTGCATATCAATAGAATACTTGGACATCTTATTAATGAATGTCATGCTTTAAAGAATAAATTAAGAGAATTTGATCCTTATAGGGATCAAATTGAACATGTGATAGATTAACATTCATTTGTTGTTCTCCTTGTCATATGGTAGTTTTAGTATCACACAATACTTACTACCATGCATGAAGGTATAAACTAGGCTTTATGCAATTATATTTCATGTTGTAAGGAGCAACATGTCATCATCCATCTACGACTCATCTTTGTCCCTACACTTGGGGGTAGAGGGGTTAGGTAGCCTTGTGTTAGGTGCACTCCTTCTAAAAAGGGATTCCTTTTTTTCTCCTTAAAATGTTAGTGTAGTAAGTACACTAACATTTTATGGGGGGCCATATAGTCCCCCACTCATTGTTTGCATAAGGAATGGTCCCTTTTTAGTGATGACAAAATAATCTCCTAGGAAGTGTGATCTTATCAATGAAAGTGTGACCTCCTTGATTTATGATAGTGTCTCCTTTGTGGTGATAATGGACTTAATGTACCATAAGTGTGACCTTTCTTGGAATATGATGTTTCCCTTGGGGGTAATGCTATGGTTAGTATGCCCTAAGGTGTGAATATTCTATTCCATAACTAGTCTTCTCTTGGTGGTGATGTCATGTGTGTTATTCCCTAAGGCGTGACATTTCATGTATTGAGCAAAGCCCCTTTGTTGTTTTTGTAAATCACCTTTTGTGGTGGTGTTGTCACAAGACCCCTTGAGGTTTTGACCTTATTTTTTCATTATTTATGTGCCTCCTTAGGAAATTTTGTGCACCCCCTAACGTGAGTTTTGTTCATCCCCCGTGACATTAAACTTTATGCACCCATGAGGTGAGTTTTGTTCATCCCCTATGATGTTAAAATTTATGCACCCCTTGAGGTGAGTCTTGTTTGTCCCTTGTAACGTTAAAATTTATGCACCCCTTAAGGTGAGTTTTGTTCATCCCCTATGATGTTAAACTTTATGCAACCCTAAGGTGACTTTTATGCACTCCCTAAAGCAAGATTTTGTAAGATAATTCATAGATTCAACATAACAGAGCTTGTTGGGTCAGGAACTTGAGAACCCCTTTCTAACATGGAAACCTAGCATAACACAACTTTCTATCCAATATGTCTATGTAGCTCATGGGTGATGTGGCATAACATAGCTTGCTAGTTCTCATGAGAGCATCCTCTTGTCTAACATTTATTCAATGACATTTGATATTTGAGACAATTTAAGACTGAGTTCTCTTTACCTTACCAACTCGAATCCCTTTAGTGCTAAGCTTTTGTTTTGTTTGGTGTCTTTTTTGTGTCTTCTTCATGTTTGCATTACATTTGCATCGTGTTTGTGTTCATTTTGTTGTCATTTATATGTTATGTTATGTCATGTTTTTTTGTCGTGTATGCTTCATGGTTTTCAACATGTATGTATGTGTATGTTGTCTTGTTGCATATCATACATATGTTCCCTTTGGCTCATGTTGGTTTTCCATGGGATCTTGGATTCTAGGGGCTTGTGCACTCCCCATAGATCCTTAGTCATCCTATCTCTTCAACATTTGGGCAATCGAACCCCCCTTGACATATATTTTCTACTTTAGTGTGAGTTTGAGTATAAGTTCATACTCTCACTAAAGTGGGGGATGGTAGCATTATAAATTGTTACCCTTGAAAATTTCACATTATGTTTTGTCCCCCCTAAATTACTGTACCTAATTAAGCACCTAATTTCCTAAATTATGCATTGTATAGCCCATTTGTACCATTTTCTGAGAAATTGCAAGCATTGAATAAATGAATTCAGTTGATGTTTTTCCCTCAACACTTAATGTCATGGAAAATAGGGCCAAGATCCATACACCCTAGGGTGTACGGGTCCCCCTATTTTTTTGGGGACCAATTTTGAATATGTTGGTGTAGACATTTTAACATTTGAAATTCAACTTGCAAATGTCAGTTATCAAGATTTAATTTTTGGGAAACTAGAGAATACCTATTGTAAAACAAGGTTAAGAAATATTGCAATAAGAACTTTAACCAACTATAATTTTAAATTGGAATCCAAAGATTAACCCTTTAAATGTATGTGATTACAGAATTAAAATAAGAAATAGAAAACCATAACACATGACACCAAATTTACATGGAGAAACCCCTAAGGGAAAAAAATACACCACAGGAAGAGAGAGACAAGTATTTTAATAATCCAATGAGATTACAATAGAAATACACTTCTCTGAATATCTCTATAAAATCTGGCAGCACCCCGTTTCTTGCAAACTGAACAAAACTGAATAAAGAACTCTAGCTTAAAAGGCCCCATTTTATAGAAACTTGTGGGGATGAATACCACCATGGTATCACCAAACAACATGCAGAAAAACCACATGGAAAAACCCATGCCAACCTCCTTGCAACCACCCAAAATAGCAACTGTCAAATGCTCTTATAGCTATCATAAGGTATCTCTCATGCATGGGCGCCTATAGAAGAAATCTACCATAAATGATATCATCAATGTTGTCATAGATGTCATAGCATCTTATGGAAGTTGTCATGGTGTCATAGATACTCTTACAACTTATGAAAAATGTCATAACCCTCCAAAAATAAGAGATTCCAAATGGGATGCCTAGCTATTTTATCATTTTCCTATCAGGCCTTATTTTCTGGGACCCATCATGCATTCTCTTTTTAGGGTTTTTAGCTACTCCCTAAGTTAATCTTAAGGGGGTGTTAATCATGCATTAGCTAATAATTAATTAATTATTATTCTAATTTATTATCATGCAATTAAGCTAAACTTAGGAGTGATTTACTATGTTAACTAGAGAGCTACTATTAAATCATTTTGTCTCATCACATGTGATGTTGACACTTTTCATGATCTAATCCCTTTACCATTTAAGGTTGCTCCTATATAGCACTCAACCCTCATTGTATTATCACTTGAGATTGCATATCATTTTGAGAGTCTCTTGCATTCTTTAAGTATTTTCTTTTTGAGGAATAACATTTTTATTTTTTGCAAAGCTCTTGGGTGGAAGGTGTTTTGTTCACTTTTTGATCCTATGTCTCGTGTTATTCACAAATATAACAACTAGTAGGAAATTTTGGAGTGGATAAGATAGTAGCTTTGGTGAGTGAACACTATTTTTGGCCATAAATATATAAGGATGTCAGGAAGTATGTTCAAAATTATAGAATTTGTCAGGTAGCATAAGGGAGTAGTTAGAATACTTGATTGTACAAACCTTTGATAGTACCGGAGAGACCTTGGGAAGATGTAAGCATGGATTTCATATTGGGATTTCCTAGAACACAGAGATGGTGTGATTCTATAATGGTAGTAGTGGACCAATTTTCTAAGATGTCTCATTTCATTCCTTGCAAGAAGACTAATGATGTTGTGCATGTTGCTGACCTATTTTTCAAGGAGATTGTGAGATTGCATGGATTACCTAAGAGTATAGTTTCAGACAAGGATACCAAGTTCATTGGATACTTTTGGAGGACATTGTGGAAGAAGATGAAGACAGACCTGAAGTTCAGTTCAGCATCTCACCCACAAAAAGATGGACAAATACAGGTAGTTAATAGAAGCTTGGGTAACTTGTTAAGATGTTTGGTTGGAGATAACGTAAGAAATTGGGGTATAGTTCTACCACAAGTAGAGTTTGCATACAATAATTCAGTGAACCGAATCACAAGGAAGACACCATTTGAGATTGTAACTAGAGTACATCCCGGAGGAGTTGCAGAGCTCAAAGACATCAACATGGAGAATAAGAGGAGTGCAAAAGAAAAAGAATTTGCAGAATTGATGGAAACATTGCATAGTCAAGTACGGAAACACTTAGAGGACATCAACAATAAGTACAAGGAGCATGCAAATGTGAAGAGGAGACATAAGGAATTTTTTGTTGGAGATGAAGTTATGGTATATATTAGGAAGGAAATATTTCCAATGGGAACATATAATAAGTTGAAGATGAGGAAGTATGGACCATGTAAGATTCTTAGGAACTTTGATTCTAAAAAAGCATATGAAGTGGAGTTACTAGAGACACTTGGTATATCACCTATTTTCAATATTACAAACATCTATGCATATCATGAATGATAGTCAAGTGTCAGTAGCACCGAAGTTGAATTGAAGGAACAATTACCACATTAACCACTAGAGGAGATTGAGCAGATCTTGGATACCAGAACCGAAAGGAGCACTGGGAACAAGCAGTACAAGGAATATTTGGTTAACTAGAAAGGTAGACTAGTGGAGGATTCATCATAGATTTCTTAGGCTGAGGTGGATCACTTTGGTTTTCCTCTAGCCCTTGGAAAGTGAGGGACTCACTTTTTTTCCAACCCCAAGTGTCTGATGCAGCAGCATCCTTGGTTGTAAAATAATCCTGTATCAACCAAAAACATTTATTTTCTTGCATTTCAGTTTGTAGGAGTTTCAGTAGTTTATTTCACATTTTATTGCATTATCATTTCTAAGATCATGGAGTAGGATACAACTTCTACACGAGGTAATCTACATCATATTAAAATTTTAGGAAGTTTGCATTCATTTCCAAAAAGTTATCACTCTCAGAATTTCACTACTAATTCATAGTCAGAGCATTAGGGGCTGACTTGGTCCATAATTATGTGCAGACCTATTCTGGTGTGTGTAGAGATTAATATGATATCATACAAGAATTTTTGGTCCAAGGGGATCTTTCTTAGAGATCTGCAATATGTTTCATTTTGCAAAGGAATATCTTTCATGTTTTAAGGCTAACCTACATGCTTGACCATACATTGAGGTTTGTAATTCTTTAAGGTCGATGTAGACCATCATTGGAGTCAGAGAATCATATTTAAGATCATTTATAATTCATAAGAAGGGATTCAATTAGACTTAGACTTAGGATTGGAATTCAAATATTTTGGATATTCAAATTTGGTTGTCGAATAAGGCCTTGTGCCAATTGTAATGTTGTGATGTCCTTGCGATAGGTCTGTGAGCCCTAGTTGTTCCAAATATGAGGCATGTGATGCATGTAATATTTCCAATTGTTGATTCAATAAAGATCTATGTTTGCTAGGTATTTTCTTGTGTTATTTTTGTTGTATGATCTCTAAGCTACATGATTAGACAAACCCTTTTTGTACCCTCCATCTATGATTGCACCAATATGCTTGATTTCCTTTATTGATCATTTGGTCTGATGCCATTGAGTATTCTTCCCGAGTGATAGTGATTGTCTCCATTTCATGCATTACTGTAGCTCCATACAGACGTGTATCATAAATGAATAACTGATGTGATAGGGTAAGATATTATCTACAACTATAATTGCTTTCAACTATCATGTGGCAACCCGATGAGACAAGCCCCGACTAAGTGTGTCTATCATAATTAAAAATAGAAATGGGGATATTGGGTCTGTTGGCAACACAAGGGCAGGCAACTGAGAGGGGGGGTGAATCAGTTGTCATAGAATTTAAAACTTATTCAACTTATTAACCTTATTCTTAGATCTGATCAATAACCATGAAAGTATAAATCAACAACACATCAAAAAAACACATAACACCAAGATTTTTTACGTGGAAACCCTATTAGGGGAAAAACTGCGGTGGAGGTCAGTCCACAAGATTATACCTTGTTAAAAGTATAAAGAATAAAATGGGGAATGCACATGCATTCAGGCGCACTACCTAGAGCTCACTGCTCAATTACAAAAGGAAGACTCACTATCTTACAAAAGAATTGGATTACATCTAGAAGATTTGAACTGAGAAAATAGCATCTGCTAATGCCTGATTACAGTTCCTATTAAGCACAGAAAATTTGCTCACTCTTCTTCACACTCTTCTTCTTCCTTCAAAAGATCTGAACATTATTCACACATAGGACTCACACACTTCTCATACTCATGTCTTCAAATGATAAAACAATCGCTCATATATATCCGCAACAAGAAATTACATCACTACATGTCAGCCTTAATAAAATAATAAAATGAATACAAACTGTCGGCTCAAAACAATAGAGATTATTTATGCAAATCAACCAAGGTTGGCCACAACATAGTGGAGACCCAAAATAAAATCTCCAAACATGAACCATGTTCAAAAATTATTCCACGAAGATCCACAACATGCTACAACACTCTGTCGGCCAAGAACATGAAAAACATGAACATGCAAGAGAAAATCTCTAATCGTGAGCACAACGATCAATGCAGAAGTGCAACACAGATAGAGAACGATATAGAAACATCCAAAAAAATTATGAATCACCAAAGAAGCATCCACAGTAATTCAACTTGCTAAAATCTCATCACCTTCATTCAGGAACACCAATTTAAGCAACAGAAAAACTGTTAGAATACAAATCTTCATAGCTCGATCAAATCTTCACGCAGATCTCTAAAACTTAATGTGGATAAACTATATATTCAACAAGGAAACCTTTAATACAAAACATCTGATCATCAACGCACTAAACTCACCAACAGACTAAACTTCACTTAACCACTAACAACCTGCAACTTATTTTATTACAATTTTCTCAATATCCTTGACATATACAACTTATAAGACATTAATGCCAATAGTGTTGACATCAATGACAACCACATATCAGCAACACAACCACAACATCCAACAATATCCCCCTTTAGCATTGATGGCAACACATGATGTGAAAAACACCATCAACACAACTATCTTTAGCACTTACTCCCCCTTAGGTTCTGACTCTTTTCTCCTCAATTCTTTCACATGACTCTACTTCCCACATGAATCTTCTCCTTAGATAATTCAAAGTTTTTCACATGAGTCTTCTCCCTCTTTGACATTAATGACAAAGATTTATTTTCTCCACACAAGCTCTGAACCACATATATGAACGTCTGACTACTCCCCCTAAGTAGCAACCACCACAACATCAATCTGGATCAAGATATGACTATGAAATGCATGGATTGATGCAAGTTAATGCATCTTAGTTCTAATTAGGAGGGGTTATCACCCCTAGTTTCCCTCTGAGATACTCAAAAGTATCCTTAGGCAAAGGCTTTGTAAAGATATCTGCAATCTGTTCCTTAGTAGGCACATACTCCAATCCGACTTCCTTTTCACTCACCTTCTCTCTCAAGAAGTGAAGCTTGATAGATATATGCTTGGTCTTTGAATGCAACACCGAATTCTTAGAAATGTTAATTGCACTTGAGTTATCACATAATATAGCAATGGGATCATCATACAATACTCTGATATCTTTCAACATCTGCTTCATCCACAATACCTGAGTACAATTATTATTAGTAGCAATGTATTCTACGTCTATAGTAGATAAAGAAATAGCATTCTACTTCTTACTTAAACATGAAATCAGCTTCTTACCAAAGAAAAATGCACCACCACTAGTACTCTTTCTGTCATCCACATCACCTGCCCAATCAACATCAGTAAAATCACTCAAAGTAAGATCATCATCTTTAGGATACCGCAACCCAAAATCAATTGTCCCCTTCAAGTATCTGAAAATCCTCTTCACAACAGTTACATGAGATTCCTTAGGATCAACTTGAAATCTTGCAACAATGCATACAAAATTCATGATATCAGGTCTAGTTTGAGTCAAATAAAGCAATCCACCAATCATCAATTTGTATCTAGTTTGATTTTCTTCCAAAGAATTATCATCTTGTGTCAACTTGCATCTAGTCACCATAGGTGTACCAAATGGCTTTGAATCTTCCATACCAAACTTCTTTAGCAGTTATTTCACATACTTGGACTGATATATGAAGATCCCTTTATCAAGCTGAGTAATTTGCAATCTCAAAAATAATTCCATCTCTCCAATCATAGACATCTCAAACTCATTCTTCATCTCATCAACAAACTTCATGCACAAACCATCATCTCCTCCAAAAATGATATCATCAACAAAGACTTCAACAATCAAATCTTTACATTATCAATCTTGAAATACAAATTACTATCAGTAGTACCTTTATTAAATCCAAGCTTCAACATATAATTGTCCAATTTGGCATACCATGCTCTTGGGGCTTGCTTAAGTCCATACAATGCTTTCTTCAACTGAAAAACCATATCTCCCTGATCAGTCAATTGGAATCCATCAGGTTGCTTAACATACACCTCTTCTTCAAATTCACCATTTAGAAATGTTGACTTGACATCCATCTAATAAACCTTGTAGTTTTTGTAAGCAGCATAAGCAAGAAATAATCTCACAGCTTCAATCCTAGCAACAGGGGCAAAAGTTTCTTCAAAGTCAATTCCTTCCATCTGAGAATATCCTTTGTACATCAATCTTGCTTTGTTTCTAACAACTTCACCTTGCTCATTTAGCTTGTTTCTAAAGATCCATTTAGTTCCAATTACATTTTTTCCCTTAGGTATAGGAACAAGAATCCATGTATTATTCTTCTCAATTTGTTGTGTTTCTTCTTTCATTTCTTCCACCTAATATTCATCTTTGCATGCTTCATTCACACTATTAGGCCCAGTCTTTGAAATCAGACAATATTCTTCTGCAATTTTTCTCCTAGTCTAAACACCTTTGTTCTTATCACCTATAATCTGATCTCTTGAATGATTTAGTCTTACATACCTTGGAGTCTTAGGATGTTCTTGAACTTTTAGCTCTTGTGATCTCTCTTCTGCACTTTCACTAGTTCCCTCCTCTTGATTTTCATGATTCATCAGAATGATCTAAACTTGATTGAGTTTGAACTTTATTTCCTGTGACTGAGTTGTTATTCTGATCATCTAAATCATATCCACAAGTTCTGGATGGTCTAGCTCTATCTTCATCAACCTTGACATTTGCACTTTCAACTACTTTCCTCAATCTCTTGTTGTAGCATCGGTAGGCCTTACTCTTAGTAGAATAACCAAGAAGGATTCCTTCATCACTCCTAGCATCAAACTTTCCTATATCTTCATCTCTTCTAATATAGCATTTACTCCCCAATATTTTGAAATATCTAACAATAGGCTTATGACCAGTCCATAGCTCAAAAGGGGTCTTACCAGTATCACCTTTGACTTGTACCCGGTTGAGGATGTAAACAACAGTACTCACAACTTCTCTCCAATACATATGAGGCACATTTCCTTCCAGCATCATAGCCTAGCAACATCTTGAACTTTCATGTTCTTCCTTTCCACAACTCCATTTTGTTGAGGGGTCCACAGGGACGATAATTGTCTCTTTATCCTATGCACTTCACAAAAAGAATTAAACTCATGGGAAGTGAATTCACCACCTCTATCTAATCTCAGACATTTAATCTTCAGACCTCTCTCTCTCTCAACCATATCCTTAAAAATATTGAATTTCTCCAAAGCTTCAGATTTCTCCATTAAGAAAGTAACCCACATCAATCTAGAGTAATCATCAATAAGTAACATGAAGTGTCTATCTCCTTGTAAGATTCTATCTCTAGAAGGACCACACAAATTAGTATGAACAAGCTCCAACACTTCATTTGAACAATGTTGTTTTCTCTGAAATGAAATTCTAGTTTGCTTTCCTAACTGACATTCCTTGCATATAGTATTAGTAGGCTTTACCAACTTAGGAAGATCTCTCACTGCCTGAGTAGAACTTATCTTGGTAATATTATCAAAGTTTACATGACACATTCTCCTATGCCACAGCCAACTTTCATCAACTTGAGCAATCATACAACTTTTACTAGTAGCATTCAGGTGAAAGATGTTACCTTTTGTTTTTGTACCTGAAGCAATCACATTTTTGGAACTTCCCAATATTATACACTTTCCATTCTTGAATTGAAGATTGTATCCCTTGTCAACCATCTATCTGACACTTAAGAGATTATGCTTCAAACCTTCCACATATAGAACATCATCAGTATTATTCTTACCATCAAGAGAAATGGATCCTCTACCACGGATTACACCAGCTTTGTCATCACCAAATCTTACAACACCACCAACATATTTTTCCAAGCTCACAAACTTAATTTTATCACCTGTCATGTGATGAGAGCTTGCATTTTCAATCACCCATTCATCTTTCTCTTCAACTCGAGTATCTAGGGATTTCTCCACATTTGAGCAACTAACATATTCAATAGGGGTTGAATCATTTTCCTTGATAGCAATAAATACCCATTCATCTTCACTTGCATTTCCTTTATTATATTCATCACCTATCACACCTTCACCATCAACATAATAACACTTTCTTTGAAATCTAGGCTTGTTAGGTTTTGGATTAGGGACTCTTTTCAGACATCTTGATGCAAAATGACCTATCTTATTACAAGAAAAACATTTAATAGGAAATTTTCCTTTATACTTGCCTTCTCCTCTGGCTTCCCTTTTGACAATAAGTGCTTCAAGCTCCTCTAGCTTTCTCTCCTCTTCTTCAATCTCTCACATTTCCTCCTCATACTTGAATATCTTTCTAGAAGAACTTTCTCCCAGATCATATCTTTGTTTATCTCTTCCGAAAGTAGTAGCTTTGAATGCAGATTCTATCTTAGGAAGAGAATCACCAAACTCACTCAATTCAAAAGCAGTACGCTTACCAATCAACATGTCTTTGGTTACATTTGTTACAGTCTAGAGCTCCTCAATAGCAATTTCTCTAACTTTGAATGCAGCAGGCAAGGATCTAAGCACTTTAGCAACAATCTCTGATTCTTTGAACTATCCACCAACACATCTGATACCACAGAAAATTTCATTCACTCTTTGCATGAAAGTAGTAATGTTCCCATCATCACCCATTCTCAACATTTCATATTTCCCTTTCAGACTTTGTAACTTAGCAATCTTCACATTAGCATCACCTTCATACAAAGTTTCCAACTTTTTCCATATCTCATAAGAAGTCTTCAGATCCATAACATTTGTAATCTCAAAATCAATCAAAGAACTCAACAATGCTTCCTTAGCCCTGATATTGTACTCAACATCCCTAATATCAGCAGTAGTAGTAGGACCATTTTGGGAATAACATACCTATTGCTTGTAATGCTCCAGTAGGGTTCACCAATACATCTCAGATGGTACTCCATTCAATTCTTCCACAGAGAATAATTTGTTTCATCAAATCTCAGACTATCCTTCTTGTATGTCGCCATCCTAGATCACCTCAAGCTGTTAAACTTCTTCCAAGGAACCTTTTCTGATACCAATTGTTGGCAACACAAGGGAAAACAACTGAGAGGGGGGGCGAATTAGTTGTCAAAAAATTTAAAACTTATTCAACTTATTAACCTTAATCTTAGATCTGATCAATAACCATGAAAGCATAAATCAACAACACATCAAAAACACACATAACACCAAGATTTTTTATGTGGAAACCCTGTTAGGGGAAAAACCACGGTGGAGGTCAGTCTACAAGATTATATCCTATTAAAAGTATAAAGAATAAAATTGGGAATGCACATGCATTCAGGCGCACTGCCTAGAGCTCACTACTCAATTACAAAAGGAAGACTCATTGTTTTACAAAAGAATTGAATTACATCAAGAATATTTGAACTGAGAAAATAGCATCTACTAATGCCTGATTATAGTTTCGGTTAAGCACAGAAAATCTGCTCACTCTTCTTTTTCATTCAAAATATCTAAACATTATTTGCACATAGGACTTGCACACTTCTCATACTCATACCTTCAAATGATAAACAATCACTCATATATATCCGCAACAAGAAATTACATTGCTACATGTCGGCCTTAATAAAATAATAAAATGAATACAAACTGTCAACCCAAAACAATAGAGATTATTAATGTGAATCAAACAAGGTCGACACAACATAATGGAGACCCAAAATAAAATCTCCAAACATGAACCACCTTCAAAAATTATTCCACGAAGATCCACAACACGCTACAACACCCTGTCGGCCAAGAACATGAAAAACATGAACACGCAAGAGAAAATATTTGATCGTGAGCACAACGATTAATGCAGACATGCAACATAGATAGAGCATGATCTAGAAACATCCATAAACATCATGAATCACCAAAGAAGCATCCGAAGTAACTGAATTTTCTAAAATCTCATCACCTTCATTTAGGAACACCAACTGAAGCAACATAAAAACTGTCAGAATACAAATCTTCATAACTCGATCAAATCTTCACACAGATCTTTGAAACTTAATGTGGATAAACTAGATATACTTGAAAAGAAACCCTTTAATCCACAACCTCTAATCATCAATGTACTGAACTCACCAATAGACTGAACTTCACTTAACCACTAACAACCTGCATTTTATTACAATTTTCTCAATATCCTCGACATATACAACTTCTAAGACATTAATTCCAATAGTGTTGACATCAATGACAACCACATATCAGCAACACAACCATAACATCCAACAGGGTCTCCCTATCTTAAGCCTCTTGTTATTCAAATAACCTGCATGTGGAGCCATTAATAATGATGGAGTACCTTGGTGATTAGATACATGCATATACCCATAATAGCCACTTGTTAAAAAAATTTCTCCATTACTTTCATGAGAACACGCCATTGGACCCTATTGTATGCTTTGATTACATCTAATTTTAAGATCATTGGTTTCAAGTTATCTCTCTTAATAATATGGATTACCTATTGTGCTAAGATTATTCTATCTGTTATATTTCTGCCGAGAACAAAACCACTTTTCTCCATTGATACAAAGTTTTTAGAAGGACCAACTTAAGCCTATTTTCCATTACTTTTGTGATTAATTTATAGATCATCTTGTAAAGAGAGGTTGGTCAATAATTGGAAAATGAACAATACGTCTCCTTTTTTGGAATGAGTGCAATGTTTGTATTGTTTATGTCTTTGAGAATTTTTCCAAATTTTCTTGGTTCCTCTACAACTCCACATATGTCCTTCTTCATGAATTTCTAGCAAGTTTGGTAGAAGAGTGTTGTGAAGCCATTAGGGCTTGGGGCCTTATTTGGATGTAGTTGAAAGAGTGCATTTGTTACTTCCTCTTATATAATTGGTGTCGAGAGACATGTTTCTCTCATCTTCGATGATGGATGAGATATTATTCAAGAGGTTGTATTAGAGGGGTTCTGATTCACTAGGCACATTCAATAATTCTTTGAAGAAATGGATTCCTTCATTCCATTTTTCCTTTGTATTCTTTAATTAATTTCCTTGTGTATCTTTTATTTCTTGGATCCTATTATATGTTCTTCATAACTTTGTCGTGTTATGGAAGAATTTTTATTTGTGTCTTCTTTCGCCAACCAAGTTTTGTTGGATTTATTTTGCCAGTAGCACTCCTCTCTGGCAAGTACTTTGTTGTATTATGCCAGATAGAATTTTCTTTTACATAGTATTCCTAAAACATGTCATTTTTAATTAATTTTTGGTTTAGATTCTTTAGCTCCTCTTCAAGCCATTATTTTTCTATGAAGATGTCCTCAAAGACTACTTTATTCTATTGTTTTAATTTCACTATAATTGATTGTAGTTTTTTGGTGAAGATGAACGTTTTTGTGTCTTCCAAGTCATTTGGTTCCATCCACCTAGAATCCAAGAGATCAAAAATATCTTTATGTCATACATATTTTTTCAAATATAAATTAGCATCATGTCTTTGCCCCACTATTTTCTAGCTTCAATGTCACATGAAAGTGATCGGAAAGGGAAAATAAGTAGATTTTGGTAGAAATGGTGATGTTTAGTTGTAACTAATCCAAGGTTAACAAAAAAATGATCCTAGTGTTTGGAAATATTTTTGAACCCACTATGTCAATTGTTCCAAGTATAGATCCCATTGTTTGGTATAATATTGACCAAAAAAGAGCAGTTGACAAAGTCTTTGAAATCTTCTTGGGATTGGGATAATCTATTGGTACCAACCATTTTTTTAGATAAATCTAAGATTGCATTTAAGCCACCTACAATGATACATTTTTGTTAATCTTACTTATTGAATACTACTTCTGAATTTCTCCATAGAGTCTTCTTTCCTACATGCTTTGTCAAACGATAGATATTAACAATATGAAAATCATGGTTTAAATTCGAATTTCGTACCTTTACCTTTTCTAATTGGTGTTAGATCTGATTAGGTCAATATCAAATTTTCCATTTCTCCAAAATATTTTGAGGCTCCTAGAAGCCCCAATACTCTCAGATAATACACCCTTCCATCCTTTGCAATGGAGAAGAAAATTATCAAATTCTTTGGTAGATTATTTTATCTCTTGTAGTATCACACAATCAATCATCAAATAATTTATTTGGCGCTTGAATATCACCTTTTGTTAGAGGTGTTAATTCCTTCAATATTCTATGTGAGGATCTTCATTATTTTCCAAGGGAGAGAACTCTTCCCTTGGGTCGTAGTAGACAGTTTTCTATTGATTTTTGTTCCTCACATAGGACCTCTTCTTTTTTTTTTCCTCCTCTTCTTTTGACTTTTGATTTTGTTTCCCTCATTTAGGATCCTTATAGTCAACCAAATTGATTTCATTAATTATTTCATCACCCTCTGACTCAAGTTCATTGGCCTATTGCAATCCTTTTATAAGATTGTTCGGTGAATAAGGGATAATTTCACATTTTGAGGTTTCCTTCTCATTTTTGGGTCCCTTTGATTCTTCCTTTGTGGATATAATTTCTTTCCTTCTCTCATCCATAGGTTTGTGTGAATGATTTTCTCACTTTACATTTCTGATTTAAACATGGCCAGAAAAAATTCTTTGGTAGGAAGTTGAGCACAAAAACATTTGGCCAATGTTGTTAGATCTAATCATTTATCTTTGCTTTGGACAGTTTTGTTCCTACAAATATGGCAATTACTACCTTTATTTCTAGTTCATCAGCATCTTCCATTGTGATATCAGTTAAGTCAATCTATATCTCCTTGGTTGGTTCTACATTATTCCTTTTTTCTATCCTATTGTATAAAACCCTATTGCACTACTTTTTTGTTTGAGCACTTTTTTTTATAAATTAATATAATATATTACTTACATATATATATGATCATAAAAATTTATTACAATGAATTTAGTAATTTAGTTAATATTACATTTCAAAATGTAATATAATAAATTAAATTTGACCTTGTTTAAATTTATTTGTCCATCAATTTCATATGTTTCGTCTAATGTTAGTCGATCTATGAAGATAATATGCTCCAATATAGATGTACCCTACTGCTGGCCACATGCATCCTAATCATCCTTAGATCCATAATCACAAAGAGACTTGGAATACTTAGCATCATTAGTGTGTGATATAAGAGGCCTATTGTGTTATAAAAGGGTCTAAACTTGAGTGAGCTAATGGACTATAGGGTATCAACCTCAATGCCCTCCTTCACAATAGAAGGGATTGTGACATGCTCAATGTCTAGCCTAGAAAGGGGTCTAGATGCATTGTTTCGGGCATGTGCCCCCACTCTCTTCTATGTGGATCCCCCACCTCTACCTTGGAACTCTTTCATGCCAAAGTAGTTTGAGATTTGGTTGAGGAGAACTCACAATAGAGTCCTAAAAAATTATGTGGGACCTCATTTTTATTGCATAAAGGATGGTCAAAAACCATCCACCACCTTTCCCAAAAATTATTCCTTATCCCTTGGTGGTGGAACCAATGGATAGGGAACCTCCTGCAAGTGTCATGTTGGGGTGCATTAGTTTTTGGGTCAATGAACGATGCACATATAAGTCAGATTTCAATATATATTTTTTCTCATAGTATAATTTTCTAGCATAAAATCATCCTTGTTCTACCCTCTTGTTTGACGAAGTGTTAATTTTTCCACTCATGGAATATATGTGAGATATTATTGATTCCAATGAAGTGGCAAGGGTATACCGATGGGAGTTTGTTCTTGATGGATCTATCAATATTTCATTTATTGTCTCAAGTTCTGTCTTGTTATTTTCTATTTTTCCTAATATATTTTCTTGCATCCTGGGATGGTGTCAAGGTATTATCTAAGGGGTTTGATATGATTTTTATTTACTAGGGTTTTCATGAATTAGTGAATGAGGGTTTTCATCAATTCTTAGAAATGAAACAAATTTTACTCAAAACCATATCTATCTAGCTATTTAATCAAAATTTTACACTAGAAACTAAAATAAATTACCTCCTAAACCTTGGGGATGCCATGGTGGCATTTTGGTAGTAATCTTATAGTGAATTTTTGGTGAATTAGTGATTTCACAACACGATCATGTTCTTCAGAAGTTGTAGTCTGCATTTTGTAGGTGAGAGGTCGAGTTCAAATGAGATCAATCTTTTACTATTCACTTTTTGGTCCCCCTTCTTTCTGCACTTACCCATAGGCTTGGGTAATTTGTCAATTATATTTATTGTTAGTTTAATTTTCTTGAGAATCCCCCTTCATGCTATCCTTGGAATTATGAAAACTACAACTATTTTAAAACATAGATTATGTTAAAATTTCTATATAGAAGTATCAACTATGTTTATAAATTATAAATGTTTTATTAGTTGGTGAATAGTACATGGATTCCCTATTCAATATATTTTTACAAGCTATTCTTTTAGATTTTGGTTTTTTATGATGTTAAAAATAGTTGTGATTTCTTATGAGGATACCTATGACATATAGGCCTACTAGATTGTATTATTGACACTAGAATTGATGAATAATAGTATGAAGAAAACACCATGTACTTTAGAGGATCTAGCCAACAACCTAATTTTAGTAACATCCTCTATAAATTTTTATATTAAGAAGAAATAGTTGTCTAGTAAATGTATAAATTGAACTTGAATTGTTGCTATTGTTTCAATATTGAGTCTTAATAATTGATGTGAAAATTTTGATATTACTGATTATGCAACTATTAGTATAATTGAACCAATGTAGGGTTGTATACTAGTTATATTTCCTCGTGAAATAGGTTTGAATTTCTAGATAGTTGATTGTCAATGGGTGTTTTATTCACTTCTCAACATAGGAAATGCAGATATGCACTACCTCTCTTGAAAGGAAATCCCCAACTGCAAGCTGTTGAAAATCTCCCCAAGGTCTCTCGGGTGTTAGGTCATGACTTGCATGGAACTTATAAGTTGATGTTTGATGTGATTTTGCTGGTAATCATAGGGCGGACTTACGTAGCTGGATATGAGGTGGATCTCAAAATCCGAAGTTTCTAAGATGGGAAATAAAGTGTATTTTGTTGTAGGTTCGAACAACAATCCAAAAATTTGATGTTTTCTGTAAGTTTGGCTTTACAATGTGCAATGAACCTTAGCATAGGCTATTTCTTAAGAAAACAGAAAAGAGAAAGGAAGAGGGAAGGTTCATGGATCTGCAACTAACTGTGAACAATGATCATGGAGGTTCTGCTATGGATAGCTCCCTTCAAATAGAGTTCCACTTAACCAAGAACTTTACAGTATCGTGAAATATGTGTTATCTTCAAAGGTCTGCAAATATTTTACCATTCATCCACCATTTACATGCATGAATAAAGATAAAGATTCAAAGAGCAACTTCAAATTTCAGCCCAGGCTAACTTTGGAAGGCCATTTACCAGCAACAAACAACGAAAAGTATGGCCTGGAAGACATCAACACAGCAGAAATTTTTATAATCACGGAACAACATGACTAAAACCTATCAAAGCAAGAGTACAACTAAGTAAGACAACAATGTGAATCTAACTAAAGCACCTAACAATGGAGATTGAACCATGAAACATGTGAAGAAATCAGAAAATACACCAAGTCAATATATTTTCATTATAAATTTCAGCAGCATGTCTTTACAACAACTCAACTCCCTTTGCAAATGAGAGGAGGCCCCTATTTATAGTGCCCCAAAAGTTAAATGAATGGACAAGATTTATTTCCATTGTGTGGCAAAGATTCATTACAAAATATGGTTTCTCCTACCCCAATATATTACAATTTAAAAATACATCCTTGTCTTTTCCCTATTTTGTCACTTAGTGCCGACACTGTAGCATCTTTTCTTTTGCTGATCGCTCTTTTGCTAAAGCTATTCCTTTGAGAGATCCTCATTGATAATAGGGTTGTCCTCCTGCTTCTTCGAAGCTGCATATTCCATGAATTTTAGAATAATTGGCTGGAGCTTGTCTACCTCAATGATCTCATACCGCAACATCTGGCAACTCCATTCTTTTGCATTATCTTCAAGCTTTTTCCATTCTTCATCATACTTCACGCCCTGATCCCTGAACAACTCTGATTGGTCGAAGGCACAGGCGGAGAAACTCATGAATTCCATAGTTATTTCACTGGACATCCCATCCTCCATCTTCTTCTGAAAGTAAGGCTTTATCTTCTCTGGATCCATCTGCACTGTGGGCATATCATATTTTGTCATCAGCTTGAGATATCGAGCGCATTCCGCCCAAATTTTCTTGACCCATTCGATGTTCAAATCCACCTTACTCATTATCTGTTCCAACCTTTCCTTTTTGTTGTCGAAATCCTGCCTCCACACATCCATCAGCCAGTGATCGTTGCTTTTGAATGCGAGCTCCTTTTTCCATATGGCCTTTGGTAATTGGAGGATGGCCTCAATCTTTGGATAGCTGGAGTCATATGTTGCAGGGAAGTTAGTGCAGAGCTTCTTCATGCTCTCTAGAGATTGTTGTAGATCCAAGAACTTGTTGGCTATTCGAACAGCCCAGCTAATACCCATGTTCCCGATGTACAAGACCTGTCGGAACCAACTCTCTGTAGTCTCAAGTCCAAGTTCTTTCTTTTCTCCAACTTGTCAATTTTCTCTTTGGACAACAGTTGGGGTGGAGCCACATATGTGGTAGGCATGTCATCCACTGAAGACCATTGTTGGATGTAATCCGTCAAGGCGGCCACCTGTGCTTTAAGTTCGTCCTTCGAGACCTTGTCTTGTTTTATCAGGTGCACTACTATAGCCATTGACTCCTCAAGGTGTCCTACCTTCTGCCCTCTGGTAGCGGTCCCCAAGTTGATGGTGGAAATGTTGTAGCTTATACCAACCTGGCCTACCATGGGTGTCGCTATCTGTGTAGTTCGGGACACAGAAGCACCCATCGTTATTTTGGATCTCACTTTAGGATTTTTCTCCTTTTTGGTTGAGCTTTGTGCTCGGGCTAGGATAGCCTCTAGCCTTGCTCTTGGATCCTTAGGAGCAAGAGTCCACTTCTCAAGCTCTCTTTCCAACCACTCGGGCATGGAAAATTCTTCTTTTGATGGCTCTTGATCGCCTTCACCCTTCCCTATCACGCTTTCCACTTGTGCACCCTTCATCTTGGTGTTGTCTCCCTCCTCCTCATCAGAATCTAGGATGAATGTGAAGCGTTTGACAGAAGGCTTAGTAATCAACTGTCCTCGGGGACTTCCTTCTACCCCAATTTCCATTTCCTTTATGTCTTCAATCTGTTCACCCTTATGCATGTACCCCTCGGGCTGGTCCTCTTCTTTGTCCTTTTCTTCTGTGGGAAGTGACACAATCTCCAGTTGTTTTTCCTTTGTAGGGGTTTCTACAATTTCTGATGTCTTGTCGCCCTCCTCCCCTTCTCTGAGAGGTGACCTTTCTGCCTCTTCTTCATTGTGTTTCAGCTGCTGGGTCATCTCTTCCTCAAGATCATCATCGAAGATTTGTATGATGACTATACCGATGACATCCTCCTCCTCGTCCCCGCTCTTGGAAGAGCATGTTCCTTCGTCCTCGTATGCCACCTGGTCAACATGCCGATGTTCATACTCACGGTGCTCATAATATTCATTAGCCTCCTCCTCAACTGACTTCGAGGCTTCTTGCTCCCGCCTCTCCAATTATTTGGATATCAAGATTGTGGCATCCATTGTTGGTGGTCCCACAGGAGGTTGCGAGGGTGCGGCGGAAGCGAGGACCTGCACTAAGGCAGCCTAAAGGGTGGGGTCCATAAAGATTTGGGAGAGCTCGGAAGGGAGGTTTTGCATGTGTTTCAAGAAAGCCTCAGGAAATGTGGGAGTGGGCATTGGTGCTGCTATTATGGCTAATGGGAGTGATGTAGGTGACATAGCAGCGAAGGAAGGTGGGGTAGTAACGGCGGAGGAGGATTCAATCACTATTACGGGCTCGGCCGGAGGTGAAGGGGCAAGGTGGAATGAGATGTCCACTGTTGGCAGGAATGTGGCAACCATGGTGAGGGAGAAAAATGATGGGGTAGTTGAGACCAGGAGAGCTCGAAGAGGTTCTAACAGAACCGTCCTTTCTTCGTCACCTTCTTGGATTACAGGTGGCTCCATGGTGCCCCTTGTTCGCTTGAGCTTCTTGGGAGGTGAGTCTCCTGAATCCTTCCTTGTGTAAACCTTGGGATCTAGAGATTGCTCTATTTCCGTTCCCTTTCTCTTCTTTGATTTGGTGATAGAAGGAGACTTGGATGTTCCACCCGTTGAAGTTATGGTGGCGAAATCCTCGGTGGCACTGGGTTCACTCTTGAGCCCTTCATATGTTAGGACCACTCCCTATTGCTTTAGTTGGCTCACTTGTCTTTTAACCCATTCTTTGGTTCGGGCCACAATGGGTTTAGTCACGATGTCAAGGTCATCAACCTCATGCTAATCCCAATCAACTGTAGGCAACAGTAAGTTGGTGATTGCATTATATCAGGGATGCATGACAGTGCTTTCATCTTGTTCTACTTGATCCGGTATGGGGAACAGTTGCACCCTTCTTACGAAGTATGCAGTCATCCTCATGTAGTGCCTGGCACACACTTCAATGTCATCCTAGAAATTTGTCGAGAAATATTTGACATTATGTAAATGGGCGTACTCTGGCCCCAGTGCTTTTCTTACATTCCCATACAGGTCCATTCGCGGGTGAGCAGTGTGTAGTTGGAAGTGGTACTCTGCTAGTTCCTTTTCTGGATTCCCAACACATTGGGAGGTTTGTAGTTTATACATGCCCTTCCCGAAGGTAAAGGGATAAGAGATCCCTACCAAATGCTTGTTGTTGAGGAGGGCGTGGACATGTTGCAGCTACCGAGAGAGTTCTAATAGTATTATCCGGTCATTGGGGTACCGAGGCAGCTTGTTCGGCCTTTTAGTGAAACCTTGGGCGCGAATGTAGGTGAGCTTGGGGAATTGTAGGTATAGGAAAGCGTATTGGTTTAGGAATGCCCATGCGCTATGAGAGACTCTCCTCTCGAAATCTCCTCCAAGTAACCAGATGATGTGACCCATAAAGGCACTGTTTACCCTATAGTATTCCTTCTTGAAGTTCCTGAATTAGAGATGGGGATATCGGTCATAGACCTTCAGTTTTCGGCCCGAATCCTCCTCAGGAGCCACAAATATCCGCTCTACTGCCTATGCTATTCTAGTGAATAGACCATATAGGAGGTCATGTAGAATTTGGAGCTCTTTTTTATATTCATAAACTGCTCATGGAAGCAGTTGCTAATAATACCTCCCCAGTAGAATGAGGCCTTCGTGGTGACGTCTTCATTCCCATGGATGATTTTCTCAATGAATTACACCATCCATTCTTGAAAGAATGTGGCAGAAGGAAGGCCCATTACCCTGCTCAGCATGGTCACTAAGTCGTGATAGTCCTCATGGAAATCACTGTGAAAGAGTTCATGATGGTCCTTTGCAGCACTTCCTCTTTTCTCCTTTAGCCAGAACTGGTTTATCAATCTTCTGCAACCCATCAAGTCCTCATTCCAAGTCACTTTTCCCTCTTCCATTGTGGGTACTTCCATTTCCTCAAAGGTAGGAATGTGGAAGGTCTTTGTGATTCCCTCGGCTGACATGTCAGCGAGAATATTTCCATCTCTGTCAATGATGGTCCTTGTTTCAGGTTGGTAGGCCTGCCGACAGGCCATGACGAGCTCAGGGGCAATAAGAGATGGGGGGAAACCTGCAAATTTTTCTATTCCACTTTGCCTGATTAATCTGGCATTATCGGTCCTTGGGTGAATTCTAACCCTTTGTTTAAAGTCATCAATATCGACCTGGCCGATATTGGTGTATGAGATTTTCTTCTAGTCTATGATGACTTTTGATCACAGAGGTTCACCTTAGAACTGGAACTTCATTTGGTCTTTTTCCTCCTTCCCACGAGGAGTTTTGTCTGATTTCTTTCCTTTGTCTTTCTCTGCAGTCCCTCCCGAGGCTCCTGCACTCGATTCCATATATCCTGCAAGCATGGACACAATGAGTACAACCGATTATAAAGGCATGAGCATTAGTAAAAATCCAATTTACACAATGAGTACAACTGATTATAAAGTATGATTGATGAAATCAAATGTTTACTTCAAGATATCGTTAGCCATTTACTGGAGGAACTTTGGACAATCCGGACTTGGAGGGTTGGACTTCCCTGGCAGAAATGTTGTTTCAAAAAGGGAAAATAGGGTGGTGTGATCCGGGTGATTTCCTGAGTTCAAATCTTGGTGGTTTGAGGGGCTCATGTTGAAGAGGGCCAAATTTGAGCACATGGGTCGAGGTTAGTTTTCCAATTTGAGGTCGTTTAGGTCACTTTTGGGGCTCCCAAAAGTTCAAGCTCGAAAAGCTTTCAAAGGTTTGTTGTTTGAAATGGCTAGCCAGAAATGAAGTTCCAGGGATAGAACTCCGAAGTCAGGGACCCGAAAGCCCGAAGGACAGCGGGTGGTTCGAGACCTATGCGTCAGAAAGATGCTGAGGTTTCGCCGTTTCAGAATGGAAATGCAGAAACAGAAACCTGGATGGAGTGGCCCGGCAAACCGGACCCGACATGAAGCTTGGACTCTGATTTTCATTTGAAGTTTCTCTCAGAAAACAGGAGGGCGGAGCCTGGAAGCCAGAAAGGCGGGCATGATTTTCCCCATTTAGGGCAGCGGGCATAGGACAGAATTCTGGAGCCTGGAGCCCGAAGGTCCGAAAGGCGTTTAAGTTTCAATGCTGCATTTCGCGGTGAATGAGGGCTCAGGGCCTAGGAGGCGGAAGGTCGTTGTTTGATGTCCGTTTCAACTGGCGAAGCTGCAATGGAAGTCCGCGGACCGGGGCCCGGGGTCATGATGGAAGGTTAAATTTTTAGCGACAAACACCAGATGACGAGATGCAAGGCAGGCCCCGTGGGCCGAGAAGATGGGGTCATTTCGCCGTTTTCTGAACGACAAACATTTAGCGGAGTTCCAGACACGGAAGTCCAGGGTTTCGTGCCCGGGAAGGAAAAATGGAGGCGCATTTCCAAAGTTTGTGATTTGTGATTTTGACAGCAATCAGACGAAGGAAGTCCGAGGGGCCGGGCTCGGGAGAGGGCGCAGCCGCTTGTGGAAAATATATTCTAAGGTTTAATTGGCGGTGGAAGGAAGACCCGGGCCCGGAAGGCACGAACACGACGAGGTTAGATTTCATATGCAGATTTGAGGGTGTTTTGGAAGTTTTCTGAGGATTCCAAGACATGGGTTTTTTAGGTGTTGCTTTTATCTATCTATCCAATGCATTTTAATCCACGTTATCCAATTTTAGGCATTTCAAATTATCAAAAACCCCTCGGGAGGGGAAGCGGCGAACCTACCTCAGAAGTCCGATAAGGGACGCTGCTAAATCCACCAAGGATCGACAAATGAAGGTGATGGGCGCGAGGGCGATGATCGATGAAGGCAACAAACTCTTTAGGCAAGCTCTCTAACCTCCTTTTGCAATCCTGACAAGTAAAAATGATAGGTCGGGGTCTAATATTTATACCCCCTACCATTAATGGCTTCATTTAATGAAGGTACGACCAACAGATTGGTTGGTGATTTTGAAAATCATAGACGGCGGCAGGAGGTCCGGGGTCCGAGGGCTGGAAAGGTGCGAGGCGGCGACCACTCAGAAATTGCCTTTAAGATTGGCGACGGGGAGAGGTTCAGATCCCAAAAGGTGGAATGCTGGTGAGGTTTGGCTGCTAGAAACAACAAATAGTGAAGGGAATTCCGGGAATGGCGGCCCAGCCGTCCAGACCCGGAAGATACAGAAGCAACCCAAAACTTTGCGCAAAGAAATATGGCGGCAGCTGATGGAATAGGTCTCGGGGTTTGGGAAGGTGGATGCCTTCCGCCGTTTCTGAATGGCAAACCCTGAGAGGAATCCCGAAGGAAGAAACCCGATGGGCCAGGCTCGGGAGGGCCAAGAGCCGCTGGCAGAAGGAAACTGCCAAGGAAAGCCCAAAAAGCCTCAGGGTTTTACCAAAAATGAGTGGGTAAAACATGATCACTTTAGGATGGGCTTTAGGGGTACGTCGACCATTAGGAACCTCAAAACGAGGCACGCAAAATGAGGTGGCGACAAAAATGACTCGACAAGGCAAAAGAAAAGAGGGTCTCCATTCTGAACGGGGCATGTGTGTTGAGGGCACAACATTGATATGTTAGATTACTAAGTGGTTTTTCATCTAGTTAAGATGATAATATCAATTAAAGTACAAAACTTATTTCGTGTCAAATTTAATACAAAACTCAAAATATCCAACAAGGATGTCCTGAAGGATGTTGTAGATGAGGTCAAGAAATAAAAATCATTTAACCTATGATCCTCTACAATCACCCCAAGTAATTTTAGATTAAGCAAAAGAGAGCATTAAACAATTCAAGTTTTGGGAATATTTTGCACATACCTTTGAACTAATATTATAGAATATCATGAGTAAAAAATATTATAGAGCCTATGATATTCTATGGTCAAAATAAAGGCATATTAGTGCACTAAAATCATCAATGTGCACAAATTGACCTTATTTTGACCATATAATATCATGTGTCACCTTGTTTATAAGTATTTGAAAGCTAGGAATTGAAATTTATATTTACAACTCTTATGTTCTTCAAACCCATCAATCATAAACTTCAATGAATGATATGAACTAGGTATTTAATTTAAAGATCTTAGGCTACTAAACATTGAAGAAATATTTTCCATTTATAGAGATTGTCAAATTCTTGGAACATAAATTTATTTAAAATTTTCTTTTATGCACTTAACTATAGTAGTAAATAAAGGTCCAACATGTAAAAATAAGGACACCAATAACATTAAAAGCAATTTCATTCAGAATTTTGCATATATCAGGTTTAAGATTATTGTGATTGATTGTCACTAATAGCTTTTTTAATTTTATTTGAGACTTGATACAATGTTGCAAACCTATGAGAAAACTTCAAGAAAAAATTAGAACAAAATAAAAGATGAGATCTATGTGATAAGTTCAAAGCATATTATTGGACTCCAAGATCTGGTAAGGAATGCCTCATTTTTCTTTGTGGTCTTACTTAATATTGAATATTTTTCAATGAAACTTCACAACTATTATCAATTACATCAAAAGAGAAGGAATTTAATAAATGTGCCAGAGTGTAGTGATCCCCATTTTAATTTTGACTTATCCACGTGCCTAATAAAATATTGTACATTTTTTCATAATAAAATGAATATTAAATTTTATTTGTGCCATATCTACATGTATAGATTTGTATATGCATTTTCATTAATAGTATATATAAATTCTTTTCATAATAAGATTGATATTAAATTTATTTATGTTATATCTAAAAATTTATTGGTTCTTGTATGTCTTTTCATAATAACAATTGAAAAGTCAACAATGCAATTAATTTTCATATTAATTCACCTTCAACAAACCTACCAAGAATACACAACTAAAAATCTAGAAGCAATGTAAAATCTACTCCAACTCTTTAAGAGTATTTACCACTTCCAATTCTTGTTGGTATAATCTTTGATGGAGATTCACTAGATTGAGTAGATATTTTTTCTCCTCTTAGAAATATTTCTTCTTCCCCTAGTACGAGTGCTTGGCCCCTACAGTTCCATTTTTCTTTGTTTTCCTTTGGACCTATTCTCCTTATCAGACTTCTCACTAGTATTGGAAGCTTCAACAACTTGATCTTCCTTGAGCTCTTTTAGTTTTTTTTGTTAGAATGTGAATTCCTTCTACACTATTTTGAATAGTGCACTAACTAATTTTGATAATGCATTTCAGGTTCTGTTTTAGTTGCAACATCTTGTATTCCAAGCCCTTTACATGGCTCTCATAATTATGTTGGTGTAAATAGGTACTTTTTCTATCTAGTCTTATCTAGGTCCTATTTACATTATTAAGTCCACTTAGGTCCTAGGAGGGCATCTTTCTAGTTAGCATTAATTAGGGGGGAATCTTTCTAGCTAAGCATTAGTTGTCACTTATCTAGTTGGATTTTATTTAATGCTTGTGTCCTAGGTTATTTAATAGTGGCTCATGTCATTTAATTATGACGCATCCATTTAATGTTGGTGCATCATCACCCTTGCCTATATAAGCAAGGCTTCATATGTACATTGTATCCAAGCAAGTTATTTGAGATATTTTTTAGTTGTGTAAGTCCAATATATCATAGCAATATTGTGTATTGCATATTGGCCACATCTTGCATCTATTATTTCAATTCCATGTTCTTTCTTTTCCCTCTTGTAGAAGGTTGTTTTTGGTTTTTGCAGATGATCCTTGAGGCTTGAGTCCTTGAGTGACTCTAACATGGTATCAGAGATTTAGTTTTGCAAAACCCCTTCTCAGATTTGAGGATGATTCAAGTTTGAACTTTTTTAGGGTGAAACACACCTCACGATTTAGTCCAGAAGGCCAAAAACCCCTATTTCTATATAAAATACTTGATTTTTGGGAAAAACAATTGGGGCCATTTTTAGAGGGTTTGGAAAAATATTCATATTTTTCATCCATACAATCCATACATCATACGAAATTTGTACTATCTTTACATTTGTATAGTGTTGTATCGTTGATGGCATCAAATTTGCACAAGACTGGTACATTTGACAAAGTATAGTGGCATATTCTGAAGCCTGCGTCATCCTCTACATCATCGGTTGTCAAATCTCTATCGGCATACTTCACCTGCATCAACGTTGTCATAGAAAGTACAAATTGTAGGCTTTAATTAATTTGAATGTGTTTAAATATTTATCTGTTGATATTAAATATCTACTACCTGATTTTAATTTTGGCAACTGATGCTTTTATTTAGTGCTTAGTTTTATTGGTGTCTGGGGCTTTAAGCCCCATTGGTGGATTAGGGGGTGGTGTAGCCCCACCTACTACCTCATCACCACCCCGTCATCACCCAAGCGGTGGTGTAATTTATTTTAGAAAAAACTTCCAACGGTAGTCATATCAAGGTCCAAGTGCTTGATAATTTAAGCACCTAGGTGCTAAACATGGTATCCCAAGTGCCCTATAAGAGAAATTATTTTTTGAGCCATAACTTTCTGCCTAGATGTCAAAAATTTATAAGTGAGATATTGACAGAAAGTTGGTTCTGTGCACTTCACAATGGTGCATGTCATTTTCTTTAATTTTGCATCGGGTGAATTTTATTGTTGGTCAAAGTTAGATTTTCTCTTTTGGACTCCCAAGCTCATAACTTTTTACCACGATCTTCAATTTTCATGATTCTTGCAGTGTTGGAAAGGCATTGAGGAGCTCTACATTTCTATTCATGCATTTTTTCCAAATTCATCTCTAGGTAATTTTTATTTATATTTGTGCAATTTTGCATTATGGTTGATTAGTTGGATATATTGCATTTTGGAGAAGTTTTTTCCACTTGGAAAGGCTTCATTTTAAGTATAGATCATATTGGGAGAGATTACCTTTATTTTTCTGAGATATTGTTGTAATTTTTCCATCTTGATTAGTAGGAAAATAGGTTTTACCAAAATGAATTGATCAAGATGATAAACCACTATACTTTTCCACCTAATATCATGTGATTTTGTGAGTGATATAGTGCAAATAACAATAAGAGACTATGAGGGGAGTTTTTAGAGCTTAAAATGATGTGTACCTTGCTGCAAGAAGCCTATTTTTAGGGCACAAAAGACTCATTCTTCTTTAGTGGAAAATGGGTCCTTGTTAGGGTTTTTGAAATTAAGATCTATGTTATTTTCCTTGATGTCTGTACTCTCAGATTCCCAGTTGTCAGCTCTTGAAAACCTGTAATAAATTTTGTAGCTTCAATTCTTTGTTATTGCACTATGAAGGTCAACTTTGGAACTTGACAACTTTTGTAATCTTGCTATAAACTTCTTCTCCACTTGATTCTCAATCTATAAATCTGCAAATACACATTCAAAAGAAGAAGAAATTGTTGATTGTTAGTGAATAGGGGTTTTTATAAGTCAAACCCCTTGTAGGTAATTAAACCAAATGATGAGATAAGGAAATTGAAGCATGAAGCATGAAATATGTAATTGATGATACCTTGGATGTTGTCTTGGAATGTAAATCTGTAATCTAACATGAAGTGTCCATGAAGAATGTAGATCTTGATCTCAAATAGATGTGAAACAATGCTTGCAATAGATCTTCAATGCTACATCAACTATCTGAGCTCAACAACATGTATGAATGCACTAAACCCTTGACACGATGAAATGATCTTGAATTGCTACAATAAATCAAGTGATAATCTACCTTGAAAAGCCTTTGAATTTCTATTGAAGTGCTCTATAATACTATCTTAAAGTTGCTAGGATGTCTTGTAAACTTGCTAGGAGAAACAATGTGAATTAGCCCCTTATTTATACTAAATCTAGAGATTAACCCCAAAATTCAAACAATTCAATTTGAAAAAAGATCTAGAAATTAATATTATTAAAATCTCGCCAGAATCAAATTCAAAAAGGGGGTCATTATTAAGGGAGGACCCATTCGCCACCTAGGGTGAATGGGTCCTGGCACAAGTTTCTAGGAACATGTCTTCAAGGGGTGAAATAAGATAAAAAAACCCATGTTGAATCTACAAAGAAAGGGGGGTCCTATAGAGGGAGGACCCATTCGCCACGTAGGGCGAATGGGTCCACCAATTTCTAGGACCTTGATTTTTCCCAATTAAATGTTTTACAATTTAAATGTTGGGTGCCAGGGTGGATCCTTAGAAGGTGTCACAAATAAGGCTTAAATTTGGATTAAAGGGGCTAATTAACTCTAATTAACCATAATTAATTAGTTGGTTTAAAATTTATTGAACAAACTTGGTCCTAATTATGTTGGTTTTGTTTCTATCTTTCATACAAATAGGCTAACTATGGGGTCTACATATACTACACCATCATTTGCATCATTTTTTGATATGTTGATACATGAGCAATAAAAGCTTATCTTGATGGGTCTCATCAAGTCTTCTAAATCTCAAACATTGTTGACTAGTCAAGTGAAAGAATCAAATAATACTGACAAGAAGCAGGATAAATCAAAGAACAATCCACATTCAAATCAACCAAAGAATAAACCCTCTTCCTCAAATAAATCATCTAAGAAGGAGAAGTCTACTTATTCATATTACAAGAAGTTTGGGCATGATGAACATTCTTGTTACAAGAAGGCTATTGATGAGTTGAAACATCTTCTCTAAAAGAATCAGATTGATTTTCCTTCTACAATGTTCGAGTCACCTTCTTCTTCTTCTTCTTCAAAACTATCTAATAAGGGAAAATTTCAAGTTGGTTTGGCTTCTACATCAAGAAATAAAGGACATGCTCTTTGTATGTTTTTCGGTCTAGGATCAAGGAGATGGCTTCTAGATTCAAGAGCATCTCATCATATGGCATCTTTGCAATCTGTATTCTCTTCTTTTGATCCTTGTACTATGTGTCCTATTTTGTTGGGAAAAATATATACATGAGTGTACTTGGGAAGGGGTTTATTAGTTTCAGGAAAAACACTTTCTAGGATTTTTTGTGTGTTCCTCATTTGACGAACAATATTCTTTCCATATATCAGATTACACATGGTGGAGATGGGAGGACTATGGAGTTCACTCCCGATTTAGTTATCATTCAAAACTTGGAGAGTAGAGAGATTATTGCTACTGGGATGGTTGATTATTGCATACCTTTATAGATTTTTTTCTTGATGGTGACATTATACCTTCGGGTGTTGATTACACTTCTAGTGTGAATCATGATTCAAAGGACACATTTGGCTTCTTGAACTTGGGTGTTCTCACATCTTATCCCATTCTTGAGAATTTGATTTCATCTCCTCCATCTTCTATTGCATTTGATGATGCTCATATTGGCATAGGTTTATCCTCTTGTGATTTAGTGCAACAATATTTATATCATCTTCTAGCTACATCTAGTTGGGATGCATACTTGAAAAACATTGGTGGGTAGTTTGTTGAGTCTCACATTTCAGATTTGGGAAACACTATTGATTGCATACATCTACTCTTTGGTGGAGATGATTCTTCTTCAGTTGTTGCGAGGGAATTCTCTAATCCTCTTATTCATTCTCTACATGATCACTCTTTGCAAGTTGATATGACTGTGGATACTTTTGGACATCATCTGGAGGAGGCTTCTTCAAAGACGACATATTTTTCTTTGGTGTGTGTTCTACACCTATCTCTAGGAGGTTTTGGATTGACATCTTCAGTTATGTGGCCTAGAATGCCTGTCTAGAGTTTGTCATCTTTCGACATCGACATGGAGACACCTGAGCATCATTTAGAGACATCATATATCATTCTTCTTCCCTCATGTTCCTTTTTGGAATGGGAATACATCCTACATATCATCTTTGTTTTGTTTCTTCCTAAGGGGAGGAATGTTGTTCGACAAGATTGGATCATCTTCAACATTCAATGTTGAGCTTCTACCATTGTAGGAGACTCACCATTGAGAGGGGTCCACATGCTCTATCTTTTTCTCTCTTATGGGGGGGTCATTTTCCTCATATGGGGTTTTATCCATCTCTTGCATCACTAAGAGTATTTTGTATCTTATCTCTCTTTTGGGGAGGAGTTCTGTCCCATTGGGTTTTCTCCTTTTCTCCATTTATGAGAGATTGCATTTGCATATGTACATAGGTACCTAACATGGCCTCATAGTTGGGACCCATCTTTGTGTCATTTTCATAAGTACTCCCTAAGTTGTACTTAAGGGGGGGTGTTGGTGTAAATAGGTATTTTTCCTATCTAGTCTTATCTAGGTCCTATTTACATTGTTAAGTCCACTTAGGTCCTAGGAGGGTATATTTATAGTTAGCATTAATTAGGGGGGAATATTTATAGTTAAATATAGCATTAGCTATCACTTATCTTATCTAGTTGGATTTTATTTAATGCTTGTGTCCTAGGTTATTTAATATTGGCTCATGTCATTTAATTATGACACAACCATTTAATGTTGATACATCATCACCCTTGCCTATATAAGCAAGGCTTCATACGTACATTGTATTCAAGAAAGTCAACTGAGATAATTTTTAGTTGTGTAAGTCCAAAATATCATTGTAATCTTGTGTATTGCATATTGGCCACATCTTGCATCTATTGTTGCAATTTCATGTTCTTGCTTTTTCCTCTTGTAGAATATTTTTTTTGGTTTTTACAGATGATCCTAGAGGCTTGACTCTTTGAGTGACTCTAACAAATCTTCTTTCATCAAACTAACCTTAGTCATGATCACTTCCAAAGCCAAATTAATTTTTTTCCCTCATTCTTCTCATTGAGGGACTGCTACACCCCTAATAGCATCAATTTTAATGTACATATACCTCAACTTAATGTTTATCTGGTTTAGCTCAAGAAAGAACCATTTAGTGATTCTAAATTAACCCACCACCCCATCTCTGGAAAGCCTCAAGACATTATTGTGCCATAGAAAAATGACCCCTTGCCATTTTCATGGCCTTTTAGATCTTGTTTCATGGTGTTTGATCTATTTTTCTCTGATCTTATGTTGTAACATGGCTTGAACATGCATATTTAGGTACTAAAATTCAAATAATGATGTCTCGTGAAGGTGTTGTGAAGTGTTGTAAGACATTTCTACACTCTTCTAGACTCTATTCATTACAATTTACCTAAAAATCACCTTTTCATCCCTTATCAAGTCCTATTTTAAAGTGTTGTAAAGTCTTGTAACAAGATTTCACTTTTCTAGGCACAACTTCACTATTTATCCCTTTCTTATGTTTTATTTGGTCCCTTTATGCCCTCATATGTCTTAATTAAGTGTATTTTTGAATGTTAAACCGAAAAACAACATTAAATGCAACTTAATTCCCGACACCCATTTTCAGGTCCTAGGTGGGACCCATTCACCATGGGTGGTGAATGAGTCCCCCTTGGCTCCAAATTCAAAAAAATTTAAATTTCCTTTCAGGTTTTTATTCAAAATCACTTGATGTCAGCCTATGATGATGTATGGACAGGTAACTAAGGCACAAGATTGTATAAATAAGTGATTTTCACCCCATTTTACATCTCCTACATCTCTCCAACATTCACACATCGTATTCAAGCAATCTTAAGCATTCAAGCATTTTACAACATTAACTCAAGCAATTACTCAAGCACTTTGAAGCATCCATTGAAATTATTGCATCATCAAGGGTTTGGTAAGTTGATAGCAATTGCATGTTATTAGTTTATCATTCTCTTCCATTTCATTGTTTCATTAAGGGTTTGATTACCAAAAGTGGGGTTTGAACAAGGAAAACCCCTATTTGCTAACCCTGAACCATTTTTCCCCTCTTACATATGTGTTTCTAGAATTTTGTATGCAGATTTAACAAGCTTTTTGGTGTTGAAAATTGGTAAACAAGTCAACTAGGTGCTTCAAGTCAACTCATTCATATTTCAAGCTTGGAGAAGGTTTTTTGTCCATTTCCTATAGAATTGACTTCGGCAACCCGACAATCAGAGATTTCCATATCTGGTGTTGTAGAGTTGTCTCCTAATTTTTCAAAATTTTGGGAGAGGATTGATTCACCACCAGTGTTGAATGAGTCCCACCTTAGGACTGAAAATCTAAATTTTTTCAGATTCCAAATCTCGGCAATCAAAAACTTGTTTCCGACACTTTTTCACTAGTAGGACTAATTCGCCACCCTGGGAAAATGAGTCCCACTGTGAAATTTTAGTAATTCCATTCAACATCCACAACTCTCTAGATTCATCAAACATTTCCCAGGTGCACTCTATTTCATCTCATTTCTTTTTGTTCTGCATTATTTCATCATTTAGTTCATTGTTTGCATATCATAGTGTGTTTTCCAGCATAGTTTCTATCTTAATTTTTGCATTCATATTCATTCATATAGATCACTCAATTTCATTTAGTTTATTTCATTTAGATTATACAACATCCTACATAACATAATTTGAATGAACCCGCATTTTTGGGCCCTATCTCTCTCATTTTAGGTGAAAAACCCTAGAAGAGCTAGAAAAGTCATAGGAAACCCAAAAATCAATGGTTCAATTATAAATTTCCTCTCTGTTAGTATTGAGCAGGGGGAAGTCCTCTACCAAGTCTTTAGGGGAGAACATATGATTCCCTTTAGAAGTTTCAGGGGCAATATTGGGGCTTTTACCACTATAACTTGCATGCATATTAATAATTTCCTCTTTTTTACCCTTTCCAAGTTACCTTTTTCCCAATCCTCATTATGTTTTATTTTTTTCTTCTCAACAGAATAATTTTGAACATCTTCAAGGCTTACTCCTTTAGTATGCAACCTGCTCGACCATGAGATCTAAGCGTGAGTCCTTTTCTTGGTCATCTTGGACCTTTCTAAGTTTTTCATCCTCAAATGGGGGATTGGAGAATATTTCCAATTCGTCCTCTTCTCTCCAATCCTTATCCTCATCTAACACCACATACTCAAAACCCTCTTTAGAGGAAATACTTTGAGCCTGTATGTTGTGTTTAAGAGGAAATTTCTTAACCATAGTAGGAGAAGGAAGGGCTTTCAAGTATTCCATAAGCAACAGTATAAGGCCCTCATGCAATAAAGTGATTTTGCATTATTTTTCTTCTCTTTGAGGACAAATTCTAATGAAGCAAGGATATAAAAAGGAAAGGAAATCAATTGCTTGTGATGGAAGTGATTCAAAAGAATAAAATGGAAGCCATCTAGATATGAGTGTACCTTCCATCAAGGGTAAAATACCACACAATTACCTTTGCCACCTCTGCCCAAATGGGTTTAATTAAAAGATGATCATACCCACTAGAATTGAACTTTATCAGCTTCTTCCTCTCAAAATCCTTTAAAAACTATTCAAGTGACCACACCTTTTGATGCTTTCCTATTCCTGGATATCTTTCTACCTTAGGTAGAAAGACCAATAACTTTCATGATGAGGTCCTTGGTCACAATTAAGTCCTTCCCACTTGTAGTGATAGTGCAATCCTTCCACCCTTTTACAAATTCCTTTGTGACTTCAGGATCATGTCCATGTAACTCATTCAGATATGGAGTAACACCCCCATCATCTAGTATCTTCTAGACCATGGATTTATTTCTAATATCTTCATAAGATAGCAGTTCAACTCTACTTCTATTGCCACCCATTTCTACTAGGATAGGAAATAGGGAAAACTAAATAGAGCATCAACCCCACTAAGGATAACAATTTTGGAGGCTTGCTAAAATACCCATAATCCATGTGACAAGACCTCAAGCATTGATCACAATTAGTGAAATTTTTAAGGTGAATCTTTGGCATATCATAATATCATAAAGCTTATTAATAGTTGTCCTCCCATCATTAATAAACCACACCATTGTGAGCCAAATGCACATCATGATAAATTAAGTTTTGGATGTTAAAAAGTAGCACTCAACTTATACCAACATTGAGATGAACCATTACCAACCCCAATATTGGAAAAAACATCAATAATAAAATTCGCCTCCCTATAGATATGGGAAATATAAAACTCAACAAAAGAATTGAGAAGCAAAATAGAATTCTTGATAAAAATTTCTATCAACCAAATCATATCATTATTTTTTAAAATAATTAACAATGTTCAAAGAATCTCCTTCAAGTCAAATATTTTGAAAACCCTGAGAATGAACCAGTTTCAAGCTATTGTAGGCTATCGTATTTTTGGAAATGTGGTTAGTATAGGCACCCAAAGGGAGCACCATAGCTCTTAACACTCCCCCAATTGTTACTAATACCTTTCTTATTTTATTTGAGACTTGATACAATCTTGTAAATCTATGAGAAAAATTCAAGAAAAAAGTAAAACAAAATAAAATATCAGATCTATGTGATAGGTTCAAAGCATATTATTGGAATCCAAGATTTGATAAAGAAAGCATCATTTTTCTTTGGGATCTTACTTAATATTGAATATTTTTCAATGAAACTTCACAACTTTATAAATCACATCAAAAGAGAAGGAATTTAATAAATATGCTAGAGTGTAGTGATCCCCATTTTAATTTTGACTTATCCACTTGCCTAATGAAATATTGTATTTCTATTCATAATAAAATAGATATTAAATTGTATTTGTGCCATATCTACATGTATAGATTTGTATGTCTTTTCATTAATAGTATATATATTCTATTCATAATAAGATTGATATTAAATTTATTTATGTTATATCTAAAATTTTATTGGTGCTTGTCTATGGCTTTTCATAATAACAATTGAAAATTCAACAATGCATTAATTTTCATATTAATTCACCTTTCCATCTCAATATAAAAGAACTATTATGGTGTATATAATATTATGATATTACTATCAGGGTTCAACCATGTAGTTTTTTGAGTCAAATTCATTGACCCATGTTTCATGTGTAGTGGTTCACAACAATCCATCTCTCATGATAATGAATGGTCCACTTAGCACTCATTGCATCTAGGTGATGCTCACAAAGGTGAAGCATTGGGAATTCCCAAGAGGTCACCCATCCCAATGCTACTCCAACTCAAACATGCTTAACCATGGATTTTTCCCTAAGGTTAAGCCCACTTAGCTTGCAACCCATTTGCAAAACCTTCAATAAGTGTTGTGCCTTATGAACCATTCATTATAGAGCCCCTTTAGCTCATCAATTGATAAGTAGGAGATATTTTTCATAGCGTGTCAAATTATGATATTTCTATCAAGATTCAGCTGTGTAGTTTTTCGAGTCAAACTCATTGACCGATGTTCTCATGAGTAGTTCATAGGAACCCATCTCACATGATAATGAATGGTCCACTTAGCACTCATTGCATCTAGGTGATGTTCATAGAGGTGAAGCATTGGGTCTTCTTGGGAGGTCATTCATCCTAGTACTACTCCAACTCAAGCATGGTTAACCATGGAGTTTTCCCCAAGGTTAAGCCCACTTAGTTTGTAGCCCCATTTGCAAAATCTTCAGCAAGTGTGAATCACAAATATCAACAATACAAAACTCACATTCTCACAATCATGCAATGAAGTTCAATATCTTGGTTTAGAATATAAATTTAGATAAAAAACAATGTCATCATAGCTAAGATCTTGATTTACACCATTGTTGGTTGCTCTTCAAAGTAACAAACTATGAAAGGACAATAATGATATGGTACAATGATAATGATAAATGATTAAAGATAAATGAAAGATATGCTTCATAAATGACAATGATAAATGCTTGAAAATGCGTTGATGCTTGATAATGTTTGAACTCTTGATAGTGATAAGAGTGTTAGAGAAATTTTTGATAATAAAAGTGCTAGGAAGATTTTGACAATAAAAGTGTTAGGGGGTATGAATGAAATGAAAGATTCTTATTTATATGTTTCACTTGACATTTGATCAATGATGGAGATTGATTTGTAAGATCAATGGATAGGAAAATTCAAGATTGAGTAAGACCTAAAATTTGAATTTGATAAAGAGAAAGATTAGAATGATTAAATAATTGAATTTATTTAATTCATAATGATAGTTGGAGAAATAAATAAATTAATAAGATATTTTTTGTAATAAAAGTGTTAGGGGGTATGAATGAAATGAAAGCTTCTTATTTATATGTTTCACTTGACATTTGATCAATGATGGAGTTTGATTTGTAAGATCAATGGATAGGAAAATTCAAGATTGAGTAAAACCTAATATTTGAATTTGATGAAGAAGAGGAAGATTAGAATAATTAAATAAATGAATTTATTTAATTCAAAATGATAGTTGGAGAAATAAATAAATTAATGAGAGATTTTTGATAATAAAAGTGCTAGGAAGATTTTGACAATAAAAGTGTTAGGGGGTATGAATGAAATGAAAGCTTCTTATTTATATGTTTCACTTGAAATTTAATCAATGATGGAGATTGATTTGTAAGATCAATGGATAGGAAATTCAAGATTGAGTAAGACCTAAAATTTGAATTTGATGAAGAAGAGAAAGATTAGAATAATTAAATAAATGAATTTATTTAATTCAAAATGATAGTTGGAGAAATAAATAAATATTAATTTATTTATTTTAGAAGAAAATATTTAATTTAAATAAATTATTTCTAATTTATTTAAAAGAGGAGTGTTAGATTATTTAATTATAGAGGAAAAAAATTAATTTAAATAAATTATTTTTAATTTATTTAGAAGAGAGTGTTAGATAATTAAAGAATTTTTAAAAATGATTTAATTATATAGAAAAAAATTTAATTTAAATAAACTATTTATTATTTATTTAAAAGAGGAGTGTTAAAAATTAAATTATAGAGGAAAATATTTAATTTAAATAAATTATTTTTGAAGATATCAAGTTTCCACAATCCATAATATTTAGCTGAGTGATTTTTGGATTTGATTGTGTGAATTTTTTTCATCAACGTTTCAGATCACACTCTATGATCCATCATTAGGATGAGAGTAGAGAGCAAGGAGAAAAAAAATCACACACAATCGAATCCAAAAATCACTCAGCTAAATTATTTTTGATCATTTAAAAAAGAAGTGCTAGCTAATTAAATAATTTCTTAAAAATATTTAATTATAGAAGAAAATATTTAATTTAAATAAATTATTTATTTTTAATTTATTTAAAAGATGAGTGATAGCTAATTATTTAATTATACAGGAAAATAATAATTTATATATATATTTTTTTAAAAGAGGAGTGTTAAATAATTAAATAATTTTTGAAAATCATTGAATTATAGAGAAAAATATTTAATAATAAATTATTTTTAATTTATTTTAAAAAAGAGTGTTAAATGAAATTTATTTGATTATAGAGAAAAATATTTAATTTAAATAAACTATTTTTAATTTATTAAAAAAAAGTGTTAACTAATTAATTATTTTTAAAAATTATTACGTCGAGAGGCGTTATACAGTGAAAGCAATGAAGGAATATGTTGTGTTAAGTTTTTGAAGTTGCATTGAAAATGACAGGTAGGTGGAAGTCATTTCCCTCAAAATTGATTGCAATATGTTGGTTTTTGCAATGTTATTACCTTTTTCTTTTCAATACATTTCATTGCAACTCTCTTGCCAGTGTGTTTGTGAGTGGCAATGTAAGTGTAGCCGAATTGACTGTGGCCTGAAAATTTCCCAATCTCATATTTGTGATCAAAATCTCTATCATAACCAAAATTCCAGTGCTTTCCATGCGCCGTCGCTGCCACAAGGCGACTACTCGTGCATGTGAAAACACAATGCATGAGGGAGGTACCGACCGTCCCTCTCGTGAAAGGGGAGAAAAGTAAAAAAGGCGTGCCCACATAAGCAAGTGAATTGGTATTCAAGAATTCCATGCCCACTTCCCTTCTTGAGTAATCTAGGTACAATGCGTAATAACAAACCAACGCAAAATTTACTTGGATGAACAAAGGAGGGTAAATTTGGGCTAATTATTTTTATTGACATCAAAATTTACTTGGATGAACAAAGGAGGGTAAATTTTGGCGTATCCAAAATTAACGGGAGATGGTTATCATAACTACCCAATACCCAATCGTTCTTTTGAGTTTTGGAAAAGGAAATCTTTCATTCGGTGGTGGTGAAGAAAGGAGAAGGTATGTTGGTTTTTTTGTAAGGTACAAGATTTTCTTGAGAGGAGAAGATTAATCAATTTGAGCTGAGAGTAGAAGATTTAGCTGGTGCGTGGCTAAGAACAAGAAAAAAAATATTTGGGAATCTCAATTGTGAGGAGAAGAATTGTATTCTGAAAATAGATAAGCCTTCTTGGATGCTCAAATAACATATATAGGAACAGTAGTGGAGACGTCTTCAACATGAGTTGACTGAGCTGAGCAATTGCTAGGCATACTCTCTTCAGTTGTTCATATCTAGCCCTTTCAAGCTTTAGAATTTAATTCAGGCACGTTTTAATTCTCTGGATTGTTATATTTTTCTTTGGTAGTTATGGTCTAGCTGCATAGACCAAATCTTGGTAAAAATTCTAATTGCAGGTTCATTGTTGTCTTTTAGCTGAAAGGAAAAAAACTCCAATTCAGTCTTGTCAAGACTCATTTCTTTTAAAAGAATTTGGAGTGAGTCTCTAGGTAGATGTTGTAACACTATTTTAGAGCCTTGTGTTGTTGTAGACTACAACTATAAAAGGAAAAGGGTGCGAGATTAACCAGTTAAGAAGAACTTAGCCAAGAATGGCAAGAATGCATCATTTGTTTGTAAATGTTCAATCTTGAAATTTACTTGCTAAGACACGTATTTTAATTCAGGCTCAGTATTTTGGTTGTGCAAGTATCAAAGAGCTAAACTTGTCGTTGTAGATCTAGGGTTGTACCAGTCAAAAAATTATGACATATTTTGGGTTACTCAACATCAAATCATTCCAACTACATTCAAATTGTTTACAGGTAGTCCTTGATTCTTGCATGTTTAAGGAGCTGGGTTTTTTCTTGTCTCCTAATTTTTTTGGTGGAAAGAAAAGTGAATTTTATGGCCAAGGAAACCAAGAATTTTTAGGCACTGATAAATAAAACAAAATGCCTCGTATCTTCGATGAGATCAATTCTCTCTTCAATTCAATAAAGCAGTCTCCAAAATGCTCACAATTTAAATTGCCATACCCATTAATTCTTTTGAACCCTATAACTCTGAGGATTGGTGGATTTCTTAGCTTTATCAATGGTAATATCTTCATCCTTTCAGGTAGCTCACTTGTAAGTTTGTTTATAATTGTTATAAATTTGCGCGTCTTAAAGTTTTTCTATCTTTATGTGTTAATAAAGAGAGATTTCAATATCGATAATTGTCTCATGCTTCTGTGATTCTTTTCATAGTTTTTAAAAGTTTGAGGCTGTATATAATACAAACCCAAAAGACTGGTGTTGTGATATAATACTATAATTCACACAACTACTTTTTTTCTTTTGCTCTTTTTATCATATTTACTTTTCAGAGTCGATCATTTGCTCAGGATTTTGTTATTACAATTCACACAATAACATAATTGACCATTGTATCTATTTGGGCTTTTTTTTTTGAAATAATAATAAAAGGGGGAATGGTAAAACTCCTTTGAAAATCTTAGAGGATATCAAGAAGTTTTTTATAGAACATTTTTTTCATCATTGATTTATCACATATCATGGGATTCTCCTCCTCCCTCTATTAGTGTTTTCATTGTCTAATGACTTTTTTTATGCTTTTAACTCATAAATTTTAGGAATGTGATATTTGTGAATATATGTATATTTTTCTTATAAATGATCATGTAGGCATTATTCATTTAAAAATTGATTCTTTTTAAAATAAATAAAATAATTATACAAATTTAAAAAAAAACATAATTACAGAATACAAAATTTTTAGATTTGAGCTTGGGTCACATCTGGCCTGAAGTACATTATGACTCACTGGTGGAAATTTAGATTTTTAAGTTTGTGTGTTGATTATAATATAGAATTTTTAATAGTTAATATTTTGTTAAATTTTTATTCTATTTATTTATAAAGTTTATATAAATTTATTTTCTTTATATAAATAAATATAAATTAAATATTAATATATAATATTTTAAATTATTTTTGACTGGATTTATTATTAATTCAGGTTTTTTTAAAAAATCAACTATCAGCTACTTTCTAATGAAATGTTTTATATTTTAGATTTTGAGCATAGAATATAAACTTATTGAAAAAAATAAATATATATTTAAAATTTTATATATTGAGATAATAAAGTAACCAAGCTTATTTAGTTGGTTAATTTTCAATTTTTGTATTTCAATTATTAAATTTGTTAATAAAAATATTTATTTCTTATTTGGAAGGCAATGCCGCTAGATAGATATAATCACAATTATGCACATATAAAAATAATCATAGAAAAAGATAATAATATTTGATTTCTTCCTTTTACAGTAAAAACTATAAAGGCCTCATTTGACTAGCAGAGGGTATAATTATTTTTTACTTCAACGGGAGGAAGTGGTCTGCAAATACTCGAACCAACTACATCTTTAGAGATACATCAAGCACAGGTAAGCTTCTATTTCTACAACCATGGAAATTTTACTCTTTTGAAATTGGTTGCATAAGGCTCAAGCAGAAATTCTATCTATTTGCAGAGCTCTATAGAAAGCATATTTTGTACTCTTTCGGTTGGCATTTTAGTGAGGCTCTAAGTACAGGTATTTATGCCCAAATCCATATCAAAAACTTACATGTATCTTCAACAATTGTGTTGAATTTTGTTATGCTTGAATTATGAAGCTCAATTGAGAGGTAAAATAGAATAGAATAGTTGATTACAGATTAAATCGATAGTTTCGATAGTGCATTTTAATGAGTTGGTTCATATGGTTCCTGCTCACATAAAACAATGTATGTTAAATGGCCAAATTCTAGAATTTAGAAGAATTGTATTTTGAAAGGAAATCCCACCTTTCCCTAGTGAGAAATGAATAAATGCCAATTATACATATTTCAAATAAATTGTCAATCACTTAGCACTATTTAATTAGCACACAATTGATCGTTTTAAGTTTGGCCAAAGGAAATCAAAGGAAGTTAAGATTTCATTTACCCATTTGCATGAAAACAAAATGAAAGAAATGTAATTGTAATATTGTATGTGTTACCTGATTTTTAGCTTTCAACTGAAATCAGGTAACTTAGTGTTTAATTCTTTTCTTATTTTTTAAACATTTAAAGATAAACCATAACACTGCTAATTTCAGTATGCGTGAAGGAATGATTGTCAAAACAAAGTAGATTACATTTTTTTATTTCAATGTTGCATTACAACAAATGTGAAAGAGAATCATAGATCTACAAATGTAGTCTTTTATTGATAATCTTGAAATATACATGTCCCTCACAAGCCAAGGGACTAACTCTCTTATTTAGTGAACCTATGAAAAAATTCATGCATGAATAAGTAGAAAAAGGAAATGTGCATATGAGAATTGAACCAACCATTGCCTGAGAATGATTGTTGTAGGTTGCCTGAATGCTCTGTTGCTGCCTCGAACCACTTGTGTCCCTCCCAGCTCCGTAGCGCTCCTCACCCTACATTTGAAGGAGACATGATGTTAGAGAAAAGCTCAAAGCAATGAAAGATTCAATCCTTACATACACACCTACCTATGCATGTATAAACCGATCCATAAGTGCATTAAACAAAAACATTTGACATGCATTTATTTTCTAACTGTTTGCTTCATGTGCAGATTTAGGACAAGTCTGATTGTTGTTTCATTATCAGATCAAATGATAACATGTGTGTTAAATGTGGCTCCCACACGGGTAGAGCTCAACATGCTTTGAAAGAAAAGGAAATTGAGCAACTTGATAAAATATTTATACATTATCAATGCATTAAATCAATATGGAATCACACCAGCTGATCAACTTTCATTATTAGATTCAAAAGATGCAACATACTATGCTGATATGTCTTTCAATCTTCTTAAGTGGACCCTTGATCCATTTTATAAAAAGAAGTGATTTTGGAGATGCATCAAGTTCAATTATGCATCTTCTAAACAATGAGGAAGGATTTCAAGTTGTTGTCAAGCCCCTCACTGTAACCCTACGGGGTAGTCAAATATCACATAGGAAAGTGAGCTGTTAGGTCACCCACATATGTGACAGGTGGCTGTCCAATAAAGTTACAATGAGGAAACTATGTGTATTTATTACACATAACAGAAGCAAGAGCAATGGCTGAATCAATGTCATGGTACAAGTGCATAAGGACAATAATCATAAATGTATGTTACATGTCAATTCAAGGACAACATTAGCGGATATGCTCATGACCTTTCATGCAGGGGTTTTGGTTATCATGACTAATCCAACATGGATCATGATTGCATGCAAAAAAATGGCAGTAAAGACAAGTTATAAATGACAATTAAGCAGCCATGATTGAGGAGATGTCTCATTTTGGAAGCCAAGGTCATAGTACAAGTGTATATGAAAAACAACCATGAAGGTATGCTACAAGACAACCATGAAGGTTAGGACAATAATAATGAATGAGGCAACACAGGCTGATCAAAGGATTTTGGGGTAATAAAGAAAGACATCAGAACTCCAGTTGCCCATGCATAAGTGAATGACACCAATGTAAAAGAAAGGAATACCAAGAGAAAAGATCAAGTTGCACAAGGCTTTATTCAAGGCCTTCTCAACCAAACATTAGACAAACAGTTTTTCCAGCTAACAATCAATGTATGATGGTTTGAGGAAAGGAAAAAGGAAAAGACATTCAAGAAACATCAACTCTAGTTGACATAGATATCTGCATATCATGAATATGTCATTATAAGAAGTTTATGACAACAATGGAACCTTCATATGATGTGATCACTTCTAATGGGATAGTTATGTGCATTGGCAGGAGAAAATGGGCTTCAGGGTAAGTCAACAATTCAATGCATAAATAATGACAGTGCATCACCAAAGTAAGTATGATACTGAGGTAGTAGTTGTGGAGCAACCACATCATGTAGAACAAAGAGTATTAAGTCCTCACAGTGCTCCTATAGCAGTGGAATATGGGTGTTGGGCCTAGGAACTTTCAATGAACAGTAATGATGGTTTCCAGTTGTACTCTTACCTGATGGAGGTCACCATTCTGATGCAAGAGGATGAAACATATGCTTTGTTTTGGAAGACTCTTTGAATTTCATGGTGATAGAAAGAAATTGTGCATTGTAAAGATGTTGGCAACAAGTCAGTATAGCTGGATTGTTTTGGATGTATGGTCTATGCATCATAACCTTGTATGAGGGTTAATGCAACAGTTTAATCCATAAGCACATGAGGTGTCATTGTTAACATAGGATTTAGTAATCATGCTTTCAACAATAAGTGATTGATGAGCAAAGATAAATCAAAGACAATGCTATTGATGCATCATTAAAGGACAATGACACTGCACCATAAAAATGCTCTCTATGTGATCTCATACAAGCTACAAAGCAGTCCTAAGAGGGTAAATGAGATAGCAATGCAATACTCTCATGAATAGGTATATCAACAATGCATGCTAGCCTCATGCTACAAAACACCCATATGCAATGCAAGTGTATGACAGTCTGGTCTAAAAAAAGGGTGAGAAAGTGCACATTATGAGAATGAGTTCCATTGTATTGTGCATTTCAAGTAAGGAAAAAGAGCTTCAGCCCTCAATCTATGTCAATAATTGAAGTACAAGGTGACAACCTGTAGATGGAATAAGCAAGGGATGTGGTATGCATAAAGAACAAGAAAGGCATCATCATGGGGGCAATGCATGGAAACAATCAACAAAGTTTTATTGCAATGCCTTTCTTAAGGTCCTAAAAAATAACTAGGTAGAAGAAACTTATGGTGATGAAGGAAGACAAATGTACCCTAATGCAAGAAGAGAGCAATTCCCAAGGGTGGGGTAGTACCATCATCTTAGGTACCACTGCTGCAAGATAATAAATGACAATCTTCGTGTTTGTATGTATGGGGGTCCTGAAGTATGCTTTGGGTAAGGTGCATTCATGGAATCTTTTGGTGAGGGGTTTTCCCAAACATAACAAGATCCGGTGTTATTGCTACACATATGTTTTAGGCATACAAATGCAATAAGAAAAATGACATAAACAAATAATCTCTCATGACCATAAAAGGAGAAAAGAACCCAGTAGAGGGAGGCAAAGAACAAAATGAATTGTTGTTGTGCTTTTCATGGTGCCTATTTATGCCACTGGGTCAGTATATCCCTGTGGAATCCGAGATGTGGGATGTGTGAGTGAAATACAGATTATTCACAGTGACCAAACCCATTTTGTGGTTTTTCTCTCAAAAAAATTCTACAGAAATGAAACATATTATAGAAAATTGAGTTAAATTCCTTCTAAAGGACACATTTTGCTACAAGTTGAGGTTTCTAGTGTACCCATATTGTGCAATGACATTTCCCCGTTTTGCACAAAATATGGAAGTTGTTTCTTCAAATTGAAAACATTACCCATTTGGGTTTGTTACAAATCTGTGAAAGAAAATAACAATTTGATAAACATGCTACAGGAGCTAAAAAATGAAAAGGAAATTCATGTGTGTTTTGACAGACCATGGTAAAGAAACTAGTTTTTTCTTGCAAATGTGAAAAACCCACTTGGGGTTTTAGCAAAATAAGCAACACTATTATTTTTTACAAAGGAATGAAATGAAACTTGCAAAAATAATCATTCTTTTGCAACAAATCTAAGATCTTTATAGAAAATCTAGTGACCCACATGGGTTCTTACAAACAAGTTGCAGATTTTCCAAATATAAAAGCTACAGGAGACCCATGCAGGGTTTTTTTCATTAAGATGTAGAAATGAAGCAAAAGTCGAGAATCCAAGAAGACCCAGTTTGCACAATGGAGGTTGAGCCACAGTTGGTTCTTTCTTTTTCTATATCACATAAACTCATCTGGGTTATCAACATTTGTCAATATTTGTGAAGAGCAAGAAGGTCAATATTTGTGAAGAGCAAGAAGGAAATCAAGAGAATACAAAGGGGTTTTGTAAAACAATGCATATAACACCTTGTTCCTATTCAAGGTCGTGACCAGTGAGCTAATATGGCCATAAAACAACAGAAAATGCACCAGGTTTACAATAATGAAGCATTTCTAAACAATGTTACAAAAGTGGAAAGCAAAATGAAGGACATTATGATCTTCCATTCGAGCTTTTCTTGCTCACACAAAAAGAAAAAAACGGTGAATGAAGGTTAGTTGGGAGCTTACCCAAGCTCGAATGCCAGAATGCAAAAATTTTCTGCCATTAAAAGCTTCCTCAAAGCTTCATGAACTTCTCATTAGTAGTTGCTTGCAACAAAAGTAACAACGAAAGGAGGACGAATGAGCAATATGGTTAGGAAAAAGGCCCAAAAAATGCTATAGGAAGTGGCCTCTGAGCCCAAAAATGGCCTCCATATAATTTTTTTTGTAGGGTTTATGCCAAGTAAAACAATTACCTAAGTTTCCATGGTGATTTTATGCAAAAAATGTCAAAAATCGACTGAGAACTAGTGAGATCTTCATCATCTTTCTGTGTTTTCTCAAACCCTCATGGCGGTAGACCAAGTTTCCAGATTCTTCCAAAGACTAAATGGTGATTTTTTTCATCATTTTGTTATTTTATCATTAGGTTTTGACTTCTGCCTTTTGACATTTCAATGGGATTTTTATCCCTTTCTTTTTAAAAATCAAACTCATGTGAAAAATGTGGGGAGGCCGAAACCTTGATCTTCCCTTAGGAATTTGTTGCTTTTCAACTTTCCATTTTATTTTAAACTTTGCTAAGTCTCCACATTACCTCATGTGTTGGAACTTAGGCATTTTATGCCTTAGGGTTGTCCCCCTTCTAATCATTGCTAGGTGTTTTCCAACATACAAAAGGGAGTGTATAACAATATATTGCCATGTGACCCTTATGTGATGCTTTGTAATTGTCCAATGCAAGGTGGAATATGCTTTCCAAGATTCTTGGAGGTTGGCCATATTAGCCAAGTGCTATTAATGACTATATGCCTTTACAAACCAATGAATATGACATGTGTGGGGAAAATGCAAAATATGGTAAGTTAGTGGTCATACCTTGGAGGTTTTTTGTAAACTTCTAAATATCATTTTGCAATGACTTTCAATGTTTGGAATATCATGTAAGTGATTTTAAATCACTTTAGTTGCTGCAAATTGTAATACATTTTAAATGGTGGGGCCCTTTAAATTGAGCTTAATTGTAAAGTGATTTGTTAAGTCATGTTTTATAAATCACTTAACAAAATCACTATATTTAATGCTTTAAAAGGCCATGTGTTTTAAAAAACACACACATTGCATGATGGGGATATGGTCAAATGTTGTAATAGGACCAATGATGATTTGCAGAGGTGTGGGAAGTGTGAGATGTTGTTTGGACTGATTTTGGTGAAGGGGGAGGCCAACTGGAGGTATTTTGTCACACTTTTGGGATGGCTATTGACTTAGCTTGTTTTTTCTCCATGTAGAGGATATTTTAGAGACTTCTAGAAGGTTCTTTTGGGGCCATTTTTGTTTTATCTGAGCAGAATCTTCTAGAAACTCTTGTGTGGGAGTTTTGGTGGGTGCTGGTTAAGTATGTTCATTTTGAACATTTTAGGGAGTTCTTTCTTTTTTCTAGATGAAGGATAGCTTACTTTTCTTGGAGTTATTTTTCATGGAGTTGCATTGTAACTCAGAGATGCCTATTATACAGTAAGCACTTTGAATTAATAGATTGGAGTATTTTACCTTCTCTCTTCATGTTTATGGTGTGTCATTAATGGTTGATCTGTCTGTTTTGTGAAAAGTCATTTTCCTTACAAACTTGTCCCATGTTTCATTCATCCATTTGATAGAAAATGCATGTTTACAGGTTATAAACTATGTTGTTTAATGGTGTTATTGATTGTGAAGTCTATTTTTTCCTTTTGAAAACACTGTTACAGACCTCTTTATAAATTATTGATGTGACCTGTATTGGATAGGGAGTAGTGTGAGTTGGATTTTAAATATTGATTTGGATGTGCAAGGCTGTTAGTAGGTCTAGATTTTTGGTGTATCACCTTAGTTTCTTTTTGTATTAGGTTTATTTTATGCAATTTCTTACCCTTCACTCAGAGTTTAAAAGTAGTTAGGTGGCATCAAAAAGGGGAAGCCAACCCTTATCACTGGAGGTTTTCTTTCAAACAGGTCACCCACAGCTTGAAAGCAGTCCCATGTTAGTCCAAATCTGCTGAGTGCAATTAAAAAAGCTTAGCAAATAGGGTGCAAATTTGGTGTTCTAACAGTATGATAAATATGAGAAAAGACTTTGTAGGCCAAGCTTTACGTCTTATGCTTTTTGGTGTCTTGGTCAAACTATCTCATCAAATCTAATCGAATCCAAACATGTCACATTCTACATGCTTGAAACATGAGTTTCAGTGTTTGCATAGGCATCTTAATTTTCATTGAACCATTAAGACAGCCCTTGACATTAGACAATAAACCAATTAGCAAATTTTTTGGTTTATTGTTTTTCCTTATAAATGTGCAATTTGACGTTACGTTCGTTCAAACAAATTTAATTTTTATAAGCATGCTTGGTTTCTTCAATTATTTTCATCTTTCCTTTTGGTCTTCCTCATAGTCTATTGACAAGAAGCTATGAAGTATCGCTATAAGATAACCACATGTGACAACCACATTATATAATGCGGCTGTCAAATGTGGTATATAACCCACAAGTCCCAGGTTGCATGCTAGGGCCTATGAGTCCACTATGCAGATATAGAATTATGCTTGTGCAACTAACGTGAACCTTTCTATGCCAGACATGGTGCACATTAAGTAGACTACACGTAAGTCCATATCTGGAAACAATCGTTGCTTACAATGCAAAAAGGAGTGAGCCGCATTGACCAAAACCATAGAAGGAACAAACATAGAAGGCAAAGGTTGGCTCAAGGAGGATGAGACCTTCGCTCATGTAATGGAGAGAATTCAGGATGTTAGGGTAAAAATTAAATGGTCGGAGAAAGCAAAAGCTAGTGTCCAAGCAGATTTGGACAAGAATTTACTCCCTAACCATTGTGTACCAAGTGAAAATAGTTGTAATAATCCTCCTAAGAAACAAAAGAATAATGAGGAGCACCTGCGGGTGCAACCTCCCCCTGAAATAATTGTGATAAGTTTTGATGAGTTCGAGGATTATACTCCTCTGACACATTGAATAAGTGAAACCTAATTTATATATGTATTGTATTCCTTTATGTGGAAAATAAATAAAACATTATTCAAATGTTGTTGGAATGAACGATTCTATGTTTATGAAATTCATCTTGTGTTTGGCAATGCTTATAAATTGCAATTTACGTGGTAAAACTATGTTGACATTGCAATTTTATTCAAAATTTCTCTGACTATTAATTAGCTTATGAAAATTTCTTAACATTAGTACCACTGCTACCAAAACTATCGATAACTCACCAACTTCCTACATTAAAAGAAATTTGATACCAACAACTTTCTTACACTTCTCTTTGTAGTCTTGTTAGCATTGAAAATTCAATTGAAAATCATATATGTATGATTCTACAACTTAGAATCATACATATCTTTATAACCTGTTACTTATTTATGAGTTTTATTTATTGTTTAGATAACGGCTACCCACAATGAATCTCCTTCCAACGAACCATTAGTCCAATAGCTAGAATCCCATGAGGAGTCAACAAATTCAAACACACATGTGCCAAGTCCGATAGACAAGTTGTACACATCAATTGAAGACCACTCAAAACAAATCATTAGAGATAATGTTGCACTGCTTGCATGTGGAATAGAACGACAAGATATTGATGACATGGAAGACATTTCCTGCAAATTACATGCAACATGCAAGAAAGTTGCAGGATTCTCTAGTTTTTTAAGAGAACTTTATTATGCCGAGCAATACGAGGAACCAAGAGTTGCAAAAAGCGCTATTGAAAAATTTATTTGGTACTTGTATCATAAGTAGGGTAGGCACATGTGAAGCATATAGAGGGTTGTTCAATGGTTGGGTTACTCTTATGAAGAACATATTGATGTAGAATTTCATGTCTATTTTGTAAAAAAATTGTTCATACGTGTTGTATGTAGGTGGCAATCATGATTCACTTAGTCTGATGAACAATATTTTCATATAGAATTTAATGTCGACTTTTGCAAAAGAATGTTCAGGTATTTTGGATGTACATGCCCTACTTGATATATAAATAGTCACAAGATCACAATAATGAGTGCATTTATTCAAGGACCAATTTCCAAAACACAATAAAGCTTTCATTTTTTCTTCTTTGTGATGAAATTTCTTCATCTAATTATGCTTCACCTATACTTCTTATGTAATAGTCATGTAAATTTGTATTCTATTTAGAACCTTTTGATTGCAATAGTATTTGATATTAAATGAAATTCATTTAAAAGAAAAGTAGGTTTACCATTGAAAAACATCAATTTTACAAATCCAACTTCAATTATTTTCTAGACATGGTGCGACTGAGATTGAATTTTGAATCAGAGGAGCAAAGAAAACAATATCAAAGAGAATATCATAGAGAATATCAAAGAGAATATAGAAGATGATGACGGGAACAAATGAAAAATGTTGAACTGGAAGAACAGAGAAAAAGACACAATGAAGTTGAAGGAGAAAGCTATGTTAGACAAAGGGAAGAAGTCACAGTACAAGATGAGAGAAATGTAGGTGCACAAGGAAACATAAAAAACCCAAATGGAATGCTTCACGATGATTTCAAAAAAAATCAAGTACAATTTTGACATCAATTAGAAAACTTGACAACGCTAGGCATGTGTTATATCTGTCAAGAATGCTACCTAGGAATGAAAGTATTTTGCACCTCTGAAGGTGTTGTTTGTAATAGATGTCAAAAGAAAGGGAATCATAGATTTTTAGCTTTAAATAATATGGATCCTGGGCCACAACCAGAAGAGCTTGTGAAATTGATTCAAGTAGAAGAAATGTTAATTGCATGTGTTAGTCTAATATTACAAGTTACCCATGCAGTCGGTGGTCAATATAAATATAGAGGACACACAATAAGTTTTCCACAAAATGTGGAATATGTTTCAAATGTTTTGCCACATTCAATAAGAGAGTTTCCAATCATCATTGTTCGAAGAAGGGATCAACGTGGCATGAATTATAACTTCACAGTGAATAGGGATCGTGTGTATAAGACATTAAAATATAAAGTAGACCATGAAAAGTTTTATTCAAATGTCAAAATCAATGAAAATGCTTTGAATGATCTCATAGGAAATTCTGATGAAAATATATTCAACAAATCACAAACAGTGCATATGGAATTTGATTCTGATTCAAATGAAATTGTATTTGTGGGTCCAATCATGGACATGGATCAAGGAAATATAATTGAGCACACTACATCAATGGATTCTATGCCACCTAATGCTCAAAGAGAAATGGAATTGATTTAGGCATGGGTTAATAACCTTGAAGCAAATTTAGCAACATTGATTGATTGGCCAAGAATTGGTTCATCTCCTATCAATGAATATGTCACTCTAGGATTACTTGATATGGCATTCCCAACATTGTTTCCTGATGGTAAATGTGATTGGTTAGAACCACGAATGAGGAGAGGGAATCTGCATGAATTTGGTAAGCATTTATTGTGTTATAGGGACCATCGTTTTGGTCGGCATACAAGATTTTGATATTTTATGATGAACATGATAATGAGACACTGTGCACAACATTCTTTAGCTGTATTTTCCAAAAGAAGCTTTCAAGACATGCCAATCACCATCAACGAGTTGTGTCAACATATAGAAAACATGCCAAAATCCCATCTAGCTGACAGGTTAATGCAATTTGGAACAACATTGAGGGGTACACGGTCATACTGGACATAATGTCGTACATAATTGATTGACATGCTTCATCAAATAGGCTCTCCTATAATTTTCTTCACTTTGAGTGCAACAGATTTGTATTGGCCCGATTTTCATGCACTAATGCTAGGAACATCGCCAAATACTCCACAAGAGGCTCAAATATGGTGAAAACAAAATGTTATTGACTATCCTCATATAGTCACACAATACATGCATTTAAGACATTCCATGTTTAGAACAAAAATAATAGAAAAAGGAATGAAAATTTAGGATTTTTGGTCTAGATATGAGTGGCAACATAGGGGCTCACCACATGTGCATGGATTCATTTGGATACACGAAGCACCAAATATGGATAACTTGGATTGGTCAAATCAAGAGCAACGAAAAAGTGCATAAAGATATTTCCATTCTATCGTTCAAGCATGGAATCCTAGACAAGATCCACATCAGCAAAACATCCAGGGATATTCAAAATAGTAAAACATACACATATCATATATTTCGTAAATGATTTGTAGTTTATCACATAACTAATCAATTTATTTGTCTATCCAATTGTAGGCATTCCAAATTTTTCCTCAACATCCATGTCTGAAAAATACAAGACAACTTGTAGAGATTGATGTTGATCATGACTATGAAGAGCTACTAAATTCTGTATAGAGACACATGGTCTATAGGGAGGATGCATGCCTATGAAAGAAAGGAGGAACAATGGTTTGCAAGTAAAAATTTTCATAAGTTAAAATATTTATATTCAAATCAACTGTAATATGATTCTAAACTACGAAAAATACATTACTTATTCATATTCATAATAGGTATAATGCTCCTTGGCCATTAAATTTGGAGGGATCCAAATTATATGAAGACATAGAAACAGGTGAATTTTTTTTGAGCCAACGAGGAATGATGACAAAGTAAACTCACACAATTGTTACATATTGCAATTGTGGAGAGAAAATATAGATTGGAAACCTGTTCTTTCCAAACATGCTGTAATAAAATATATTGCAAAGTATGCAGCAAAAGAAGAATTTTTTTTGAAAACATACCAACAGATGTTAATGTGACTTGCAAACATAGAAAATCCATATGATGGCTGCAAAAGCATATAGAAGACTTTTGATTGAAACTTTCATAGAAAGAGACATTGGAGCTCAAGAGGCGTGCCACATGCTACTTGAACTTGCATTGGTAGAGAGCAGTAGGAGGTTTATCAATTTAAATGTGTCATGTGAGGTGTTCAAACCCGTAAGTGTAAATGATGAAGAAAATAATGAAGAACAAACAACATCTTTCATCCAAGGATATAAAATAAGGCCTTTGTCTATGGAAGGTGTTACACTAGTTGATGTAGCCAGATCGTGGATATATAATCCTAAAAGAAGGAGAGATAACAAATGGGAGCCAAGACAAAAGGAAACTATTGTTAGAGTACGTCCTAAGTTTTTATCCATTCCTCCACGCGAGTTAGATAAATGGGTTGATTTTTGTTATTCAGAATTATTGTTGTACAAACCTTTTCGTGATGTGGATAGAGATATTGGTCATGATGATGAATCAATAAGATAAAACTGGGATTCATTCCATTATAACCCTTGGCACATGGAACGAATAGCAATTCAAGAACATGATGAAAACATCAGTGATGCTGAAACTGAAGACAATGAACCTCTTCAAAGAAATACTATAGAGCATGAATGGGAAATACTATCTGAACTACATCATGGTCAAAATATACAAGTTTTTGAAATACATATGTTGGGAAGGAGAGATTTTGATAGACAAGAATATTGGTGTAATGAATACCATGGTGAAATGTCTACAAATCAAGCAATGAACTTCATCAGTAGCATGAGAGAACATGGATGCCTCATACATGACGAAATACCACAACCTATAAACTACACAACCCTCGGTGACAAACAAAAAAGGCACTCAACATAATTGTGACACACTACCATAATAATCAAAATGCATTGCCCTTTTTGATGATAATTCAAGGAACAACAAGGATGGGAAAGTCATATCTAATTGGTGCTATTAGTCAAGCTCTTAAAAATGTAGCATATCTTGGTCCTTCTCCTCTTCTATTACTAGCACCAATTGGAGTTGCAACATTCGACATAAGAGCATCCACAGTTCATTCAAAACTTTGAATCCAAATAAGAGATTTTGCTCAATTGGAAGGAGCGAGGCTCACAAGTTTTCAAGAAGAAATAACAAACATCAAGTACATTCTAATTGATGAAATGAGCTTCATTGGTCAAAACTTGATAGAAAACATTGATTCTTGGCTCCGACAAGCATTCCCACAAAATGAAAATCGTAACTTTGGAGGGAGATATCTATTTGATTAACCAAATTAATTATTTTATATGGAAATACAAAAAATTCATATAAATGAGAATCGTATAACTATAAAGTTCTATAGTATTCACAATAATTGTTATCAATTTTCTATCAGGCATATCTATCATTTTTGTTGGAGATTTGGGTCAGTTACCTCCTGTTAATGATAAACCAGCATATGATAGCAACACACGAGCTAAGTTGCTATGGGAAGAATTCAAAACTGTGGTTACTCTAGATAAAATATTCAGACAAGATGGACAAAACATCCATCAACAAAGATTTCGTCAACTTTTGACAAATCTGAGAGATGCAAACCCCACAATTGATGATTGGAAATTTCTTATGATAAGAACCACTATTACATTAGATGCAACAAGCAATCAGGAGTTTGACAGTGGTGTGCATTTATTCTCCACAAATGAAAATGTTAATAACCATAACAAGAAAATGTTATACTCATTGAAGCATCATGTTGCACGTAGTCTTGCAACAAAATCAGGAAGTAGCAATGCAGGAGAAGAATGCTCAAACGATGAGCTGGATCTAAAATTAATGATATGTAAAGATACTAGGGTTATGTTAACCTCAAATCTACTAATACAAACAGGCCTTGTCAATGGAGCTTTAGGATATATACGAAGCATTGTATACAAACCTAGAACAGGTCCACCAGAACCACCAACATATGTAATGGTTGCGTTTGACAACTATTCAGGAATACTATTTGATGATTGTAACCCAAAGATAATTCCAATTACAACAATACAGAGGGGCAGGATAATCCAAATTCCGTTAAGATTGGCTTGGGAATTGACAATTCACAAATCACAAGGTTTGACTCTATCAAAAGATACTATTGATATAGGACCAAGAGAAAGAACAAGATTGACATTTGTAGCTATATCCCATGTAAAATGTATCGAAGACTTATGAATTATGCCACCGTTTACATATGACCGTTATGAAAAACTAAAAAATGGTAGACAACTTGCCAAGAGAAAGGCTGAGGAAAACAAATTGAAAATATTAGAAGATACTTGATGTAACATGCATATGTTCTTCAATGTTGATTCCATGAGTGTCAAATTCCAAAATGTAATATATGTGTATGATATTTAGTTTTATGCTACATTCAATTCTTCTGCTACATTAAAAATTCAAAAAATTATCAATGTTTCCACTTACTCTTCCAGTTTTTTTGTCGTGTTTGAATTCTATTGAATTCTATTTTTCTTATATGATGATGATGCAGGTATGGATCCTACCTACAATCCATATAAGCACCCAATTACTAGAAAAAATGAACCTCATACAAGAACCATTCCTATTGCAACACTCAATCCATACCAGAATAGATGGTCAATAAAGGAAAGAGTCACTAGAAAGGGTCAACTTCATCATTTTAACAATGCAAAAGGATATGGTCAAGTGTTTACGTTTGACTTGGTTGATTCAAACGGTGGTGAAATCAAAGTAACATGTTTTAATGCAGTTGCAGAAATTTTTTATGAACACATAGAAACTGGAAAAATGTTTCTCATCTCAAAAGGGAGACTGAAACTTGCACAAAAGAATTTCAACCAATTACAAAATGAATGGGAGATCTTATTAGAAACAAATTTGATTATTGAGTTGTGTTTGGAGGAGGATAGCTGTATACCAAAACAACAATTCCATTTTACATCGATAAGAGAAATTGAGAACATGAAAAGCAATTCTTTGGTTGATATCATTGGTGTTGTTCTCTCAATCGACACACCAAACACAATATTCAGAAAGAATGCCACACAAACTCAAAAAAGAACCCTTCCACTAAAAGACATGTCAGGTTGTACGGTGGAATTAACAATGTGGGGTAATTTTTGTAATAAGGAAGGTCAACAACTCCAAGAAATGTGCAATGTAGGAACTCCCCCCATTCTTGCTATAAAAGTTGCACGAATTAGTGATTTTGGCAGGAAATCTGTGGGAACAATTAATACAACCCAACTCCTTATAAATCCAGATCTGCCAGACTCACATCGATTGAGATTGTGGTTTGATACAAAAGGGAAGAGTCTCCATTCTCATTCTATTACAAAGGAAATCTCATCTGTAATAGAAGAAAAAATGTTAAAAAGTATCTCACAAATACAAGATCAGGACCTTGGTAACTCTGGTAAACCTTATTGGATAGTGATAAAAGCTACCTTATCTTTCATTAAGGTAGACAGTTTTTGTTATACAACTCGCCCCTTGAAAATTGGAGGTAGACACTACAAAAAGAAGGTAAACACTAATGAAAATGGTTAGTGGTATTGTGGAAGAGGTGATAAAACTTTCTTTGAATGTGATTATAAATATATACTTCAATGCAAAGTGCAAGACCATACTTCATTCACTTGGATTACTTCTTTTGAAGAAGTGACAAAAGAAATTATGGGTGTTACAACAAAAGAATTGAACATTTTGAAGTATGAAGAACAAGATGATGTTAAGTTTGCACACATTTTACAAAAGGTCCTTTTTAACAGATACATATTTAAAATTCAAGTGAAAAGAGAGACTTATAATGATGAATAGAGGATTAAATGCACAGTCATAAAAACAACAAAGTTTGATTATTCATTTGAGAGCAAAGCTTTATTAGATACAATTGCAAAGCTATAGGTTTCATGACATTCAAATGCTTGAATGTATATCGTGTTAACAATGTATTCAAACATTGAAAAAAAAAATAGTGGATATGTCTAAGTTAGTTGATGTGATTTTTGCTGTGATATTGTTACTTGTTGCTTTCAATACTAAATCTAATGATTGATTAAAATTTATGATTTTAAATTTATTGTTCTTTGTTGATTGTTGTTATATACAAGTTGGTATGATTTTAAATTTGAATGTGTACCCTTATATATGGGAATTGAAATAAACAATGAAAAAAACTATAATGAAATCATATAGATTTCTTTTCAAATTCAACTTCATGAAAATGTAAGCATTTTTCTCAAGTCAATAGGCGTCTCGATAAAGATAACTCTTGGCGTGTTTTACATATACTATGAATTAATATAGGTATGCTAGTTTAATTATAGAAACAAAGATAAATTGATTTTTTTTAATTAATATTAGAAAGAAAATGATAAGAGATGAATTAATTAAATAATTTAATTAATATATATTATAAAAATTAAGAATTAATTAATAATTTTATTAATATTTTTTAATTATTTAATTATTATAGATGAAAAGAAGAAAATGTTAGCTTAAACTATTTAATTAATTATAAATAGAAGAAATAAAGATAATGATGAAATTATAAGATAAAAATACATTAGTCATTTTTATCAACAACCAAATATTAATAAAATTAAAATTAAAAAAAAAATTATACATAGAAATATAATAAATTTTAAATAATAATTTAATTTATGCACTAACTATTATTAAAATAAACCAATAGAATTATAGATAAATGATAATTTTTAAATAAAAAAATTACATTCGATATTACTCCAAATTAATAAACAATTACTTTTTACAACTAAACTTCAGAACTCACAAAAAAAGTTCGTATAATAATAACGTTTGACCAAATCAAAAGTTTCCCTCAAAAAAGCTTTGTAATCCCAATAATTATGCTTTATATATTTCTGACCCACCACCTTCTTCCAATTTTATTTACTTTTAATAACAAATAGTACTATGCACCTTCTTCCTTCCTTCCTTCAGAGCGCCTCTGTCAACGAAACGCACAGAAACCCATGTGAATATGGGATTTTAAAAATGGGTGTCAGCTGATTCGTAATGATATCACATCTGCAATTAACGGAAAAGACGGAAAAAAGTGAACCCATTCATTCTTCCCCCCGTCGTCTTCCTACTACATAATAATTGCCACTCAACAATCCTGCAAGATAAAAAAACATTTTTCACGCTGTAGAAATTCCCCAGCCAATCCCCTGTACGCCATGCACTGACCAGCAACAAAAAAATCGTTAATAATGTCTTCCATTCTCTCTTACGCGTCTACCTGGAAGCTTCTTCTGTGTCCGTAGTGCCTTTTAATATCCCTGCAATACGGCTCACAGGGGGAAAAATTTCTCAGATCATTCGAAAAAGTCAGGTGATTCACGAAATTTGATCAAGATTTCTGTCAGCCCTGTGCAAAGCCTCGGCAGCCTCAAGAAAAAAAATATTTTTGTTTGTGTAGGCCTTGGAGTCAGATCTGGTCTGTACCAAAGCAAGCAAAATCCAAAATGACAAAGGACTGCGGCAAGCACAGCAAATTTCCTAAGGAGCAGCTCCTGCGGAGACTCTGCGGATGCCTGGTATTCTTCATCATAGTTGTACTGTTCGTTGTTCTGGTCGTATACTTAACCCTCCGTCCGCAGAAGCCACGCTTCTATGTGCAGGACGCCGTTATCGGCCAGTGGAACGTCACAAGCGACGACACGCTCACCTCCAGCTTGCGGTTCACCATCATCTCGCGTAACCCTAATGACCGGATCGGCGTCTACTATGACCGGATCAGCGCCTACGCTAACTACCTCGGTCAGCAGATCACCCCCTATGGCCCGTTAACGCCGTTTTATCAGGGACACAACGATGTCAACATTATCTCCCCTGTTCTCTACGGGAGCTCTGTTCCGCTGGCTCCGTTTGTTGCAGATCATTTGAGAGCCGAGAAGCAGAACGGGATTCTTACTGTGAATCTGAGGATCGGGGCAAAGATCCGGTGGAAGGTCGGTACTTGGACTTCTGGACATTACCTTCTCAATGTGAATTGTTTTGCTATTGTAGGGTTTAGCAGTTGCTGCAATGGCAGTCCACTCCCTTTGCAGGCGGGCACCAGGTGTGAGGTGGACGTCTGATCTGGCAGAATTATTATAAATATTTGTGAGATTGTAGTTAATTTTGAGTTGCATTGTGATTGCAGTAGTAAAGAAAAAGTATTTCTACATAACAGAAAAGATTTCGTTTAGAAAAATAGTTAGAAGCCCGAATGTGTAAGTCCATGATTGGTAGATTAAAAGTGTGCAAATTTTTTCTGTTATTTTTTAATTTCCTTGAAATTACAATAAAAAGGGCTTCTTGCTTTCCATTCCTTTGGCACAACGCTTGTATGATTTGCATTCTAAAAGCATGAACTTTGCATATCAATGCCATGCAAGAAAGAAAGAAGCTATGATTTTTTTTTAATTTTTTTTTTTATAAACTAGCAGTTCCATCTTTTGGATGTAAGGAATGTATAGGTTTGTGGATGTGAAAGTTGTGCTTGCAAAATAATTCTGGTAATATGTTGTAAAGAAGTTTCATGCACTGTAAAATGGTTTAAAGATGAGACAGTTTTACGTTAAAATGTGGATTGGCAAGTCCACTTTAAAATAGTCTATCGATTAATAAAAATAGAAGCACATGTCCATCTTTACACTTTTGTTTTGCATATAAGTGTATAATGTTGGCACATGATTAAGCTCATGTCCATCTTTACACTTTTGTTTTACATATAAATGTATAATGTTGGCACATGATTTGATTTATTTGGTGAATAAATCTAACTCTTTCTTAGTATCTATTAATTATTTGTCATTTTTTTGTGTTTCATTTTGTCATAATATATTTCTAGTAGACATTTTAGCCACATGGATTGGACTTTGTGATACAATCTTGGTCTTGGATCAAGTTGTCTAGTGTAGTTTAATTTTTTACATTAGAGAAATTTTTTACACTCAAAATTCGCTTTTTACAAAAACAATCATTATTATAGATATATTTATACATTTAAGGATATTTCTTAGGTCATTTAAAATGAATAAGAGAAGTGAAAGTAATTATATATAAACAACTTTATTCAATAAAATACAAAGCTAACATTCTACAATTGGGTATTATAGTAGTTCATTAGTCCACTCATACACCAAATTTACATTTGCATAACATACTTGGTATGTATGTAACACTTGGGCTTGATTGCCATTAAGACAAGCCACAAACCATTCCTTCATCTTGTACAACCAAAACTTAGAAGTAGATACAAAAGATGGAGGTGCTTGAGGTCAAAAGATTCACATCAATAAAGGATTAAGCCACTTTGTTTGGACCAAATTGCATCATGCAATCTAGTCAAAGACTAAGACACATGACACAACCTAGTTTACAACAATGTAACTTTTCACACACAACCATCATAGCTTTATTATCATTGATTCATAACTAACTTTTAGTTTCAAATATTTTGTCATAAAGCTTTATCCATTCAATAGCAAGTTCAAGCCTCTACCAAGTGAAACCAAATATGTGCCTATTCTTTCTCCAACTATTCCAAAACATTATAATATTCATTTTTTAGTTCTAATTCATTATTCATTAGCTTTGATCATTCTATTATGTTTAGTTGATTATAGGAGAATGCATAGGAAGGACCATCTTATTTACCTCCATTGGTGAACTCAATATTCTTACATCCCCTAATGCGTTTTCACCTAGATTATCCTTCATCTACTTTCATATTTCACATATTTAATATTTTGTTCTTTTAATGCTTAGTATTGTAGTCAATTTAGCCTTACACACTAACATAAATTATAAGATTCTTAAGTCCTCTTAGGAAATGTGCCATGTTAAACCGTTCTTTTCAAATGACCTCTTTGGTATGCACAAGTAAAAATACCACTACTTTAATCAATTTCAATGAAGATGACACCAATGAATGCGATGCTCATTACGAACTACTTGAAAAGTAAAAGAGGAGTGTAATGACCACCCTTTTTTTTTAAAGGAAAAAATCACAATTTTAGATGATTACATGTAATTATCATTCCTAATTGATGAACTTAAGCAAATTCTTAAGACTAAACCACATGACATGGGGTGAAATCACAATAGTTTCTCCAAATTTTTAGTCTTATTGGACTACAAAAACTAACTCTTATCATTTTTTATTATTTTTCTATTATTTGATAATGAGCGACCTTTTATTGTAATACAAAATTTTATTACAAAAATATTTCCAAGATTTCTTAGATTTATATCATTAACTTCAATATCGAGTGTACATGTTTTTTGGTAAATTTTTATTGAATATTTATTATTTATTTTTTTAAAATTTTATTAACAAAAATGTAGACTTATATTTCATTGTCCAACATGTTTTTACATCTATTTATCAAAATTGTTGTTTTATTGAAACAAGAACATCAATGTAGAGTGAAATTGCAATTTTAATTTTATTTTCTGCTTGGTTTGTTATTTTTCTAATATCTTGAATATATGTATTTTTCCTTGTAGTAGACCTATCTTGCTTATAAAATAAATAAAAATTATAATATAAAAATGATATATATATACTGATAGATCCTAGTTCTAAATATGTTTGCTAGCAAATTTTTTTTTTTTTGTATTGAATTAAGAGAAACAATATTACATCAGATCAGCAACTATGCTGGCAAGAAACAACAAGAAACAGTAATACAACAATGCTGGTAAGAAACAACTACAGTGCTGTTAGAGAACAACAGCAGAACAATCAAAAGAAGAACAGCTACAGGCTATTATAAAACAACATCAAGAAAAGCAACAAAATGTTTCCAAAAACAGCTGGAAGTGTCCTCTATCCTAGACCTTTGCTATTATATGAATACAAAAAGAACATGCGAAAAGAAGGGAAACAGAGGAGTGAGTGCAGAGAGACAAAAATCTTTTGCGATCTGCTGGAAATTGATGTTAGGGATGAAATGAAGGAAGATATCAATCACCTAACTCAATTTGCAATCATTTACAGAGTCATCGGTCCAAGGCTCAAAAGGAGACAGATTCTGAATTGGGCAATGAAAAACTGGATTCCGCAACATGTTAAATCAAGTTTCTACCAATGATTTCTTCATCGTGACCTTTCTGTTTGAAGAGAATAGGGAAAGTATCTTGACTGATGGATTATGGAAGATTGAAGAATATCTGATCTATATGCAAAAGTGGATCTCAAACTTTAACCCTCAAGAATATGAACCTTATGAGGAACTAAAAAGGATCAAAATGTATAACCAACCCTTAGAATTTTGGTCGGATGAATGGATGGAAAAGATTGGATCTTTGGGTATCTTAATAGATATCTAAAAGATTGGATCTTTGGGTATCTTAATAGATATCTATGTATTGCTGCTGGAAGATAATTCGTATGCGTATGCAAGAATCTAGATAGTGGCAATTTGAAGAATCCCAAGTGAAATAAATTTGAAAACTACACAAGGAGATTGGATTCAGATGGTAGAAGTAGAAGAACCAAATTTTTATTGTCTAAACTGTAAGTGAAGAAACCAATCGACAACCAACTACACAAGGCCAACCAACAATAAGAATATTTGGAGACAGAAACAGGAAGAGCCAAAACAAGATAAGGGGAAGATCAAGGAAGGAAAATGGAAAATAAACAAATAATGCAGACTTGCAATACGGTCAATTCAAATAAATCCTTAAACTTTGAGCCATATAATTTGGACCCCCAAGTTCAATTGGCGACAAAAAAAAAAATTGGGGATCAATGCACAATGGAAGGTAAAAATTGAAAGTATCCTATGACTTCCCCTATTTCCCCGACTATGAAGGAGAAAGGAATCCCAAAACCATCCAAGAAAGATCTTGGAACATTAGAAAATGTTAATGAATTAAAGGTCGATAGCGAGGAAGAGGAAGACTACGATGAAATTGATATTCTAGACACAAAATGCATATCCCAAATGGCTTCTCAGTTATTGGGAGTTAATGCAAGCATTGATAAAAATAAAGGAGAAAAGATAAAAAAGCAAAAAGAGGAAGAACTCGCACAGGAAAGATATCACAAGTATTCAAAAAATTTGTTGAGTGCTAAGAGATGAAACCTCTTCCTTAGGAGGCCATGGAGATACTAATATGGAATATTAGGGGCTTAAATACCTCTAACAAGCAGTACTTAATTAAGCATCAATTAGAAAAAACAAATCCAAACATAGTGATGATTCAAGAAACCAAAATAGAAGATTGTAGGAATAAGCTTCTCTACCTTGTTGGATGGGATGAGCCTACACTAATACTTGTGGAGCAGTTGGTGGCCTTGGTATTCTTTAGCGTGCTAATAAAGCAACAGTGAGCATAATTCAAAAAGACACAAATTGGATGATGTTCGAGGTAAGTAGCTTAAGTGTTAATTTAAACTTTATTCTATTCAATATTTATAGCCCAGTCAAAAATAAAAACAAGGCTATCCTATCGGATGCCCTAAGTAAAATAATTAATGAACGTTGAGGTAAAATGATAATAATCAAGGGAGACTTCAATATGGTGCTAAAATGTGAAGAAAAATAGGGGGAACAAGCAAGACCCCTGTCTCCATGAGTGATTTCGGGAAATTTGTCATCAACACTTATTTATTATTAGATGCATAGTAAAAAAATGGCTCCTACACATGGACATATAGGAGGGAGGGTTTCACCAAGATCAAAGAAAAATTGGATAGATTTTTTTATTCCCAAGAATGGCTACAAACTAATTTTGTCCTGGAGTCCAAAATCCTTCCCATCTTTGGCTCAAATCACATGCTTGTAATCAATAAATCCAGAGAGCAGACAGATCGGAAGTTCTTTCAAGTTTGAAATAATATGGTTTAGGAAGGTGGAACTTGTGGAGCTTATCAAACAATAGTGGAGATCGACTCGTGTATGCATTGACACCAAGAGTTTTTATTTAAACAAAAACTCTAGTACATAAAAGTGAAAGGAAGCCAGGTAAGCAGAAGCAACTTCCTACACTAATCTAAGTAGGGGAGAGTTACAAAAAAATATTTTTAACACCTTTACAGTTATAGAATCAGAAGATGCACATTCAAAAATCAAACAACATAAATAACGATGCAAACTATAACACATTGTTTACGTTTCGACAACATAACGACATGCAAGCTTCTTGAAACATGTCGCCATAAAATGCACTAAGTCTGCAAGTATTTATAATCTCTCAACATGAAACAAGGCACCCAAAGCTTGCCATAACCAATTCCCATGCCCAAGGTGTGAACATGAGTTCATTATGACATGTCATAACTAGAACTCATAATTATGATAATCTTCCACAAATCAGCCCCTGTCCCATAAAATTAACCACTGTTACACATGCAATGAGCCTACATGCATGCAAATACCTTGCATGTGTAGGAACTCTCATTACATGGGTCCCACCTATCATAGTTAACTAGTAACATTTCATTCTTGACTCTTCCATTGTCATAATTCATAAACTGACATAGCAAGTTGTCATAACTTATGACAAATGCAACCAATTTAGGCACAAATATAGGTCCTCCAAAGTGGACACCTACCTCCACTAATTTAGCTTATAAATTATACATGTCACTTTCCATGTAGGATGCCGCATTACTAGCAGGTCCCACAAAGTGACATCAATTTGGGTAGGCAATTAAACATTATAATGACCACCAATTTTTTAAAGAAAAAACTCATAACTTTAGATGATTACATGCAATTATCATTCATAATTGATGAACTTAAGAAAATTCTTAAGACTAAACCACATGACATGGGGTGAAATCATAATAGTTTATCTTGCTTTTTAGCCTTATTGGACTACAAAAGCTATTATCATTTTTATTATTATTATTTTTTTTTCTATTATTTGATAATGAGAAACCTTTTATTGTAATACAAAATTTTATTACAAAAATATTTCCAAGATTTCTTAGATTTATATCATTAACTTCAATATCTAGTGTACACAATTTTTGGTAAATTTTATTGAATATTTATTATTTATTTTTAAATTTTTTTAACAAAAATGTAGACTTATGTTTCATTGTCCAACATGTTTTTACATCTATTTATCGAAATTGTTGTTTTTATTGAAACAAGAACATCAATATAGAGTGAAATTGCAATTTTATTTTTATTTTTTACTCAGTTTGTTATTTTTCCAATATCTTGAATATATGTATTTTTTCTTGTAATAGGCCTATCTTGCTTATTAAATAAATAAAAATTATAATATAAAAATTTTATATATATATATATATATATACTGACCATAGATCCTAGCTCTAAATATGTCTGCTAGCAAAAATTACAAAAAGGATGTGCCCAAAAGAAGGGAAATGGAGGAGTGAGTGCAGAGAGACAAACAACTTAAATTGTGATTTGTTGGAAATTGATATTAGGGATGAAACGAAGGAAGATATCAATCTCCTAACTCAATTTGCAACCATTTGCAAATTTACCGGTCCAAGGCTCAAAAGGAGATAGATTCTGAATTAGGCAGTGAAAAATTAGGTTCCACAACATGTTATCAAGTTTCTACAAATGGTTTCTTCATCATGACCTTTCTTTTTGAAGAGGGTAGGGAAAGTATCTTGACTGATGTATTATGGAAGATTGAAGAATATTTGATCTATATGCAGAAGTAGATCTCAAACTTTAACCCTAAAGAATATGAACCTTATGAGGAACCAAAATGGATCATCTAATGTATAATCTACCCTTAGAATTTTGGTCGAAAGAATGTATGGAAAAGATTGGAAGATCTTTGGGTACCTTACTAGATATCTATGTATTGTTGTTGGAAGATAGTTCATATTTGCATGCAAGAATCTAGATAGTGGCAATTTGAAGAATCCCAAGCGACATAAATTTGAAAAATACACAAGGAGATTTGATTCAAATGGTAGAAGTAGAAGAACCAAAGTTTTATTGTCTGAACTGTAAGTGAAAAACCAATCGAAAACCAACTGCACAAGGCCAACCAACAATAAGAATATTTGGAGATAAAAATAAGAAGAGCCAAAACAAGATAAGAGGAAGATCAAGGAAGGAAAAATGGAAAATAAAAAAATAATGTAGACTTGCAATACGATCAATTCAAAAAAATCCCTAAACTTTGAGCCATATAATCTGGACCCCCAAGTTGAATTGGTGACAAAAAATTTGGGGATCAATGCACGATGAAAGGTAAAAACGAAAGTATCCTATGACTTCCCATGTTTCCCTGACTATGAAGGAGAAAGGAAGCCCAAAACCATCCAAGAAAAATCTGGAAACATTAGAAAATATTAATGAATTAAAGGTTGATAGCAAGAAAGAGGAAAACTATGACGTGAAACATAGAAAAATGTAAGTGGGGTGATCAATGTGGAAAAGGGTGTGTGATCTATACACTTATGCTTTTCTAATTTCATTAAGAAAAGAGATCCCCAAAGGTAGAATTGACTTTCAACCCTTAGGTGAGTCAACCCTATTGGAACATCTTGTTGTTTTCCCTTATGACAGAAATTGGTTTAAAATATGACTAAAATGCACTTTTGGGAGATGAAAATAAAATGCTTAATGAACTCAATTATGTGAAGTAAAACTTGAAATGCAGATTTAAAGCATAATACAAATAAAAACCACAATCTTTTGATAGATATGGGAAGGTTAAAAAATACTGTGTACCTATCACCAAAAATGGTTGTAGAGTGTCCTACAAGGAGTCATTCACCCAAGGGCGAATGGGTCTTTGTACAAGATTTTTCCTCAGCTTCGGGGGTCTTCTAGTGCAAGATCTAAGATTTTTTTTGCCCCAAGTTTCATTGCTGGAAAGTCAAAAATAAATTCAAGATCTGAGTTTCTGTGGCTTGATGACAATTTTGACAACCTTGACAACTTTGCAAAATTTCTCTTTTGATCAATCTTCAATCTTTCTTCACCTACAAATCTGCACATACACAAAGAGAGGAGAAAAAAGTTTTTTTTTGGTGGATAAGAGTTTTCCTTGGTCAAACTCTAGTTTGGTAATTAAACCTTGATAATGAAATAATGACAAAATGAAAGGTATTTGATGAATGAATAATGCTATGTCAAAATTGGTGCAGGGCACCAAGGCATTCATGGAAAATTTGCAAAACATTACGTATTTTGGTGTGTTTAAGTCTTTTTGGGTTGTAATAAGGTTCTTTAGGACCAATCTCATGTTTTGAAGAGTCTTGTTGACGTCTTAGGTAGTCAAGTTTTTCTATTTGTTCAAATTGTAAAAAAGTTGCAAAATTATTGCAAAGCAACTTTTCAAATTATTGTCAAAAGTGCAAAAATGGATATTTGTTAACCCATAATCCAAAAATAAGTTTGTAACTATGGGGAAAAGATGGGAAATGCATAAAAGGCCTGATTCCATCATTGTGTGGGGTTGATTGGTGTTCTTGAGGAGTTTGAAGCAATAAAATACCTGTTTTCTACATTTTCTAGCATTTTTACTCTATTTTCAGGCATTGTACGGGTCCATACAGTACCTTCATGTTGTGAATTTTATTTTTTGTGATGAAGCATTGAGTTAAATTCCTGATGCAATTGGTCTGAGGAGAATTCATCAAGTTTGAAGCCTTTTAGAGCAAATTGTTTGCAAACCACTTGAAACCCTAAGTTGGGGTATTGAAGGCAACACAAATGATGTAAAAGCTATTCCACTTGGTGAAAAATGTTAAAACCTGGTGGAATGGTGGATTTAGGTGTAGGTTTTATTTTCATGAAGTTGCATGGGTTGATGTTGATGTTGGCATGTGCAGGGAGCAAATGAAGGGACTGATATTCATTTGAAACAGTGTAAAACCCTAGCTATAGGTGTGTTTTGATAAAAAGAGTTTGAAGTAAGGATTTTCAAGACCATGGAAGGTTATGTGGAGTCTTTGGTGACATGTTGAGAACCCTAGAATTCATTTAGAAGACATGTGCAGACCTTTGGAGTCAAACCCTAGTGCCTACAAAGTCATTTGCACAATTAGGTCTCTCTTTAGCAGCGAGACAGTCAATATTTGGAGGATACTTTCTGAAACAACCCCAGTTGATTCCATAGTATGTTTTATAATCCATTAATGGGTACTCAAATCTATGTTTATATTTTGGAGGTCTCCCTTGTATGGGAAGATATGTCCATTTTTGTCACTTTGTTGTCCTATTAGGTTTGAACCCTGTTTGAGAAAAGGAAGTATGAGTAAAATGAAAGTCCTAAGTTTCTAGTTGTCACTTTTTTCCTTGACATACCATTTTTAACATATGTAAGGTGTTCCATAAGTTGGGTGAGGTTTTTTTTGTGAGAATCCATTTTTGGCACTTTGAGGCCTTGTTGGCTGTGTATGGTGTTGTAGAAACCTTGAGTAGAAGAAGTGACTGTTGAACTTTGTCAAGGGTATTGTTAAGATGAATACATGTTTGATGTAGACATTTAAGGAGTTTTGAAGAGCCCACACCAATCCCATTCTCATATTTGCAATCCAATTTGTTGTCCTATGCTTGGAAGACAATGTTGCCTCAATGATGTCTATGAGTCACAAACCCAAATTTATTGCATTATGCCTTTGAAGAACAAGTAGTTGCCTTTACCTCTACATAAAATTGGTATTAAAGCATAGGTCTAATCTGAATAAGTGAAGTGGTGTTGAAAGAAGAACAAAATGCCTCCAAAGGGGAATGCCATTGCTAGAGAATTGATTGAGTTGAAGGAGAAACAAGCTAGAGATGAAAGAGAGATGAGAGAGTTGAGGGAGAGGCTTGTTGCCCCAAAAACAAGTCAGAAGAGAGGTATGGTCACAGGTGATGTGAGTGATCATGAAGAAGAAACAAAAGAGGAGAGTTCCCAAGGGTCCTAGGAAGAGATGGATCCTGATGACTTGAGGATGGAAAAACTCTTGAAAGCAATTAAGGGAGATGAGCTCAAGATCAAAATGGATTTACCTATGTATGAAGGAAATATGGATAGTAAAGAGCTTCTAGATTGGATAGGAGCATTGGACAACTATTTTGACTATGAAGATGTACTAGAGGGTAAAAAGGTGAAGTTGGCCAAGACAAAATTGAAGGGCCACACTTTGCTTTGGTGGGATTATGTACAAAGTGAAAGGAGGAAGAAGGGAAAGTCCAAAATCACATCTTGGGATAGGATGGTGGCTAAATTAAAAGGTAAGTTTCTACCTATTGATTACAATATTCAATTGTTCAAGAGACTTCAAAATCTTAAGCAAAAGGAGATGGATGTGCAAACTTATACATAAGAGTTCTATAAGTTGAGTATAAGAGCAGGTCATACAAAGGATGATGAAGAAACAGTGGCAAGATACATGAATGGGCTGAGATTCAACCTCCAAGATGAATTAAGCCTCACCACTCCAAGGATGGTGAAAGAGTGTTACCAATTGGCAATTAAGGTTGAAGAAAAATTGAAGAGAAGGCAAGAGAAGCAAGGTAGGGGTAGAGGCACCAATTTTAGAGGAAGAGGTTTCTTTTCTAACTCAAGGAAGCCACAAGAGAACCAAGGAGATACAAGCAAGGACAAAGAACAATTTGTTGATCATAGAGGTGGATTTAGAGGAGGTAGATCAAGTTTTAGAGGAAGATTTGGAGGTCAGGGTAGAGGATGTAATACATTCATAGGAAGGTGTTACCAATGCAACAAATTTGGACATCAAGCATGAAAATGTAATTAAGGTCAAGCCTCTAGTTCACATGGAGGAGAAAGAACACAATTGGTGCAAGAAGAGGACAATGAGAGTGTAAACTCTCCACCACAACATGCTACTCCTGAGGTTGGTGAAGCACTAATGGTAAGGAGAACTCTCATCAAAGCATCAGTAGAGAAGGAGCCAACACAAAGGAAGACTCTCTTCAAGACAACTTGCAAGTGCTTGGGTAAGGTATGTAAAGTTGTAATTGATTTAGGAAGCACAAATAACATGGTTTCAATTGAAATGGTTGAAAAACTCAAGTTACCTAGAATACCACATGATACTCCTTATAAAGTTTCTTGGTTGAATGAGGGTCAATGTGTTTTGGTTAATGAGAAAACTTGGGTGGATTTCAATATAGGAGGGTATAAGGACATAATTTTATGTGATATATTGCCTATGGATGTGTGCCATTTGATATTATGGAGGCCTTGGCAATTTGATAGGCATGCCATGTATGATGGAAGAAGGAATACCTATGAGATTGAAAAAGATGGAGTTTCTTATACTTTGACACCATTGGTGGAAGAGGATAAAGGGAAAACTAAGGGATCTACTATGATGATGGTAGGAAGGAAGGAGTTCATCAAAGAAGATGGGAACATGAATCTTGTAGCCAATATTACATATGAAGACATTAGGACAATAGAATTGAAGAATAATATGATTTTGGAAGAAAATGATGTTGAGTTAAAGGTCAAGGATGAATTGATTTTGCAGATTCAAGATTGGCTTAAAAGGTATGTTTCTATGATGATAGGGGGAATGATCCATTCATTAATTTCGCAAGGGGATGGTGATCTTTCTTTCATGTCAGATGTTAATGTTCCTAAGCAAGCAGTAGTTCAAGAGACACACCATCAGATGGAAGGGATAAGAGGCAAAAGTGAAGAGGTTAAAGATAGTTTGCAAGGGGATGTGAACAAGACAAGGTCTGCACCAACAGTGCAAAGAAAGGTAGTTCATTTCAAGGATGGAAGAAATATGGTAGTAGATGATGATGTTGGGATAGGTGAAAAGGGATTCAAAGAACATCTGTCATACGGGCCTTTAGAGCTGGAGCATATTCTAGGTGCCAAAGACTTCAAAAACTCAAAGGATGATGCCTCTTTCTAGTATTTGATTCATTGGAAGGGTCACCCACATGAGAATGCCACTTGGAGGTTAGAGGATGATATGAACATGCATGAATTTACTGCTCCAACATTGTCCTCAGGGGGACTTGAGTTCCTTTTGCCTAGGGAGTATGGTGTAGGGCACCAAGGCATTCATGGAAAATTTTCAAAACATTAGGTATTTTGGTGTGTTTAAGTCTTTTTGGGTTGTAATAAAGTCCTTTGGGACCACTCTCATGTTTTTAAGAGTCTTGTTGAGGTCTTAGGCAGTCAATTTTGTCTATTTGTTCAAATTGTAAAAAAGTTACAAAATTGTTGCAAAGCAACTTTTCAAATTGTTGTCAAAAGTGCAAAAATGGGTATTTGTTAACCCATAATCCAAAAATTAGTTTGTATTTATGGGAACAGGATGGGAAATGCATAAAATCCCTATTTCCATCATTGTGTGGTGTTGATTGGTGTTCTTGAGGATTTTGAAGCAATAAAATACCTGTTTTCTACATTTTCCAGCATTTTTACTCTGTTTCCAGGCATTGTACGGGTCTGTACATTACCTTCATGTTGTTAATTTTATTTTTTGTGATGAAGCATTGAGTTAGCTTCTTGATTCAATTGGTCTGAGGAGAATTCATCAAGTTTGAATCCTTTTTGAGAAAATTGTTTTCAAACTGCTTGAAACCCTAAGTTAGGGTATTGAAGGCAACAAAAATGATGTAAAAGCCATTCCACCTAGTGGAAAATGTTAAAACCTAGTGGAATGGTGGATTTAGGTGTAGGTTTTTTTTTCATGAAGTTGTAGGGGTTGGTGTTGTTGGCACGTGCAGGGAGAAAATGAAGGAACTAATATTCATTTGAAACAGTCCAAAACCCTAGCTGTAGGTGTGTTTTGATAAAAAGAGTTTGAAGTAAAGAGTGTGAAGAACATGGAAGGTTATGTGGAGTCCTTGGTGACATGTTGAAAACCATGGAATTCATTTGGAAGACCTGTGAAGACCTTTGGAGTCAAAACCTAGTGCCTGTAAAGTCATTTGCATAATTAGGTCTCTCTATAGCAGTGGGATAGTCAATATTTGGAGGATACTTTCTGAAACAACCCTAGTTGATTCCATAGAATGTTGTATAAGCCCTTAATGGGTACTCAAATCTAGGTTTATATTTTTGAGGTCTCACTTGTATGAAATGATATGTCCATTTGCGTCACTTTGTTGTCCTACTAGGTTTGAACCATGTTTGAGAAGGAAGTATGAGTAAAATGAAAGACCTAAGTTTCTAGTTGTAACTTTTGGCCTTGACATACCATTTTTAATAGATATAAAGTGTTCCATAAGTTGGGTGAGGATTTTGTTGTGAGATTCCATTATTGGCACTTTGAGGCCTTGTTGGATGTGTGTATGGTGTTGTAGAAGCCTTGAGTGGAAGAAGTGACTGTTGAACTTTGTCAAGGGTCTTGTTAAGATGAATCCATGTCTAATGGAGACCTTGAAGGAGTGTTGAAGAGCCCACACCAATCCCATTCTCATATTTGCAATCCAATTTATTGTCCTATGCTTGGAAGACAATGTATCCTCAATGATGTCTATGAGTCACAAACCCAAAGTTATTGCCTTATGCCTTTGAAGACCAAGTAACTTCCTTTACCTCTGCATAAAAAACTCACCAAATTCTCAATGGTTTCCCTTAGAGGACGGAAGTCTAACACATCTCTCTAAGGATTAGGTATTGCATGAAATGGCTTGATTGCTTGATAGATCTTGATGCTTGAATGCTTGCTTGAAACTTGAAACCTCCATCACAATGTTAGCTCCAAAAACATGCATGAATGCAAATGAATTTGACATGATGATATGATCTTGATTGTTGTTGTAGATTCTTGATAAATCTACTCTTCAATACTCTTGACAAAAATATTTTCTCTTGTGAAATTTATCTTAATGCTAGATGTTTTAAATTGATAAATAACTATGTATTTATAGGTATTTCCTTAATTACCCAATAATTAAACACCACAATCCAACCTTTGTAATTTTAATTTATATCATTAAAATGTTGCCAAAAATATATTAAAAATTGGTTCCTGAGACTTAAGGGGGATCATTCGCCCTTGGTTGAATGGGTCCTAGGAGCTAAATCTAGGACACTCAATTTCTAAGGTGTTAAGTTCAATGTAGGCATTAACTAAAGGTGGGTTCTCCTTTCAAAAAAATAAATAACTAGGCTTGTGAATGCATAATTGGGCCAATTAAAGGCTTAATTAAGTCCAATTGATTAAGGGGATGAAAACGTAGTGTGAAAATGTAAAGGTGTACATTTTTCTACACTACATTTAGTCCCCACTTTAGTGAGAGTATGAACTTACGCTCAGAGTCACACTAAAGTAGACAAATATATGTCAAGAGGGGTCCAAGTGCACACATATTGAAGGGATAAGATAACAAAGATCAAGGAGGTTGTGCAAGCCCCTAGGATCAAGATCCCATGGAAAACCAACATAAGCACAAAGAGACACACACATATGTATGATATGAAGTAGCAAGACAAGATACACAAACATACAATGTCAAAATAAATGCAAAGAAGAAAGATAGATGGACTATCAAGTTGTATTATGATATGTCCATCGAATACACTCATAAGGATGTAAAATCACTTATGAAACACATGGATTCATTGGTAAGCAAGTTGTGTTATGCTTGGTGGCGATGAAAAATACACTCACAAGGGCTAGTGTAGTCTGATATACACTAGGTGAGCCCCCAAGACAAATATGAGAAACACACACTAGGTCTACAAGGTGTGAACCCACAAAACAAGTGGCAATGGGAAAGTCATGCCAGGTGTAGAAGCTCCCATACATCAACCATACCAAAAGTTGTACTCCTTAATAACTTTGATAAGGTGCCACACTAAATGAACATGCTTCACAAGGCTAGAAAGCTACATTATGCTAGACACTCATGGTAAAATGATAAAGATATTATGCCAATGCTACACTAAGTTCAACTTCTATGAACAACGTGAAGCAAGAAATGTCAAAATGTCAATGAAACTCATTCCAAAATGAAATAATACTAATGCAATACTGCCAATGTAATGATCACACTTCCTAGGATATGTATGCTATCATCACTAAAAGGGGGTCATGTAAACAATGAGTGGGGGACAATATGCCCCCCACTTAAAATGTCAACATACTTTCTATGTTGGAATTTTAAGTAGAAAGAGAGGAAGGGGGGTCCTTGAGAAGAATTCACACCTCACAAAAGCTAGCAATCCTTGCCCCCCAAGAATAGAGACAAAGACAACCACCAAGGACTATCATGTTGCTGCCAAGATAAATATGGTTGCACTTAAGATTGTACCACCATGAATGGAAATGATCAAGGCACATAAAGATACTAATGCCACATAGTAATGAGCAACATGATAGAATGAAAATCATTATCAATTAGAGGAAATAGGTGCATCAACACAAGGAAGAGCACCACAATCCTTAAGATGTTGAATTTTATTATTCAAATCCTTACATTCATTGGTTGAATGACCATGCACTTGATGATATGCATATAATGAGCTCTTGTTGTAGAATTTATTTCGTGTTCTTAGAGGGAGAGATATCAAGCGGGCTTGGAGAAGCCTAAAAAGGTACCCTCTTGATCAATAGTAGAAGATGTTTCTTACTACAAGGTGTCATGCATACACAAGACTCTCTAGATGGTGAGATTTTGTACTTTCCTTTAAAGGAGGGCGTAAAATCTAATGCACACAAAATCATCACTAAGACATGTGTTTGAAGATGAAGCAATTTTTGTCCTAGGAGTGTTTTGTGTGATGACATTGATATTAAGCGAAGTTTTCTTTGATGCTTTCATTTCTTTTGAAGGACAATAGCCAAGACCGCTAGTTTTTTCTTGTGTGTAAGGCTCCATAGGCACATGGTTACCTTGTTCTCGAGCACCACATCCTTTTCCATTATAACCAAGCTGTTTCAAAAGCTCATAACCTCTTCCATAATTTTTTTCTATTTGTTTTAGATTTGGTGGTTTCTCATGATCACACTCATCATATGTTGATTCACATGCTTTTGATGAATCAGCTTGTGTTGATAGTATGTGAGATTATTTCTCCTTTGTTGACTTTAATTGTATAATCTTGGGTTTCCCATCCAATTTAGGTGTGAAATCTAATGATCCCTAATCATCTTCCAACAACATTGTCATGAGTGAAAGGCACTTATCCTAATCCTCAACTTGTAAAGGTTCCAATTTTGTAGTTGGTGTCAATGTTATAAGAGGATTTGTCATTCCTATTTTAGTTTGTAAACAATTGTGATATGAATCTAGATCAGCTTTGATTGTGTAGACCTTGTTTTTGTAAGTGTACTTCACTAGATGATGTAATGTTCAAGGAACCACATTCATTGCATGAATCCATGGTCTACCTAGGAGAAGATTATATGAAAAATCATTGGGCATGACATGGATAGGAGTTTTCAAAGTTACTTTAGAAACTTTAATAGGTAATGCTATCACACCAAGCCATTTCTTTCCCACATTATCAAATCCACAAATAGATAAAGAGTCTGGTTGAATTTGGATTTTATCCACTCCAATCTTATCTAAAAGGTTTACACTATAAACATTGAGCATTAAACCATTATCAATGTGGGTATGCTTTATGCCACAATGATTAATAATAGCCACTATTATCAAAGCCTCATTTTTTTTTACACTTCTAATGGAGGTAATTCATCTTGATGAAAGGTAATGTCTAAGTTGATCAAGTTCATACCTTGAATTAAGGTTGCTACATCATTGGGTTGTGCACTAGGAGGGATAACAACTTGTTGCAAAGAATTTTAAAGCATGCTATGATAATTAGGTGAAGCTTGAAAAAGGTCCCATAAATAAATCTTAGTAGGAGTGTTTCTAAGTTGTTCCTCAAGATCATACTCCTTTCCATTGTGCAAAGGAAAATGAGGAGAACTAGGTAGAATAGTTTGAGGTAGTGGTAATGAAGTAGGTATGGTTTGTGGTTTCCTATTGTTCCTTATATTGCATGTGTGAGAAATGATATTACAACTCAGTTACTACAAAACATTGTTACTAAAATGTTGCCTTGCAAAATTTAAGATAATTCCAAGGGTTTTAGGCTTGTTTTGAGGTGGTCCTAGGATGATAAGCACAAGCTTGTTTTAGAATTATGGTTGTTGTGAGGGTGGATAGATGATAAGTTGAGGCTTAGGAGGTCCCATAATTAAAGGAATCTTAGGAGGTTCAAAAGGAATCTTAGGTGGTCCAATAATCAAGGGAGATCTAATGTTCATAACCTTAACAAATTTATCCTTCTTTTGATGATCTTCTAGTGAGGGGAGATCAAAGGTTGACTTAGCCTCTTCATCTATACCATATTTCAAAAGAAATGTATCTATGATATCATCTTCATCTAGAAATATCTTCCCAAATGGGTGTTCAATGCACAAGACAACTGAGACGGGAGTGAATCAATTGTATGTTAAAGCTTCAAGACCCTCACAAACATTCAGATCCACATTCATTCAATTAAAAACTTAATCTATTATAATGATTTAGCATGAAAGGAAACTAATAGAAACAAAATCAAATCAACACCATACACAAGAGAACACTAGATTTATGTGGAAAACCGAATATGGGAAAAACCACGGTGATGACTAGCTCACAATATAAAGTAATATCAACACTGAATACAAAAGGCTCACAGTAACGCCCTGCCAAGGAACCCTAGAGGACGACACAACTATAGCACAGTAATGGAACAATTTTTTTTTAAAAGAAATAATAGTGAAATGTAAAACATGACATAACATACAATCTAATCCTAAGTCCTCTAAGGTTCCATGACTACGCTACTAACTTATCTATAATCCATGAACTAGAATTATTCCATTACAAATATGTTTACATGATTTTCCTAATAGACAAGTACATTTTAACCCATCACATTAAATGATTAAACAATATGAATTTCCATAACATGACATTAGATAAATAATCATTATAGATCATATATATAAAAATTCCAATGCATGAGCATATTTCATAATCCGTTACATCATTACATTGTTTACAATAATGCTTCCTCGAATTATAAATGGGAAGAATACATCAATATTACAATGAATGGTACAACTGAAATACACATCCAATACATGTACATAAAAGACTGTCTCCTTGAACTAGTATAAGATCTGGAATCCGCTATACAAGGAACAACCTCCACACACACGAACAAATAACAAGGAAACCCAATGGAGGAAAAAGCACCAACCTCTCGACCATGTGAAACCATAAGGTCTACCCCTCGTGCTAGGAGATAACATAAGGTCCCACTACAAACAAGCAGTCAAGAAGACACTAGGCTAACATACACAAGGGATACACATGACTCCAATACAACACTGCAACAACATGTACATAACATAAACTCATACATTGCTTCTAGAGGCATCCACATAATAGAAGGATAAACACATAACTAGGGAATGCTAGACTGCAATAGGGAAGAGTGTCATCGCATGGTCCTAGCATGGGTTATTTTGATACTATCTCACTAGATGTTGGCCCCCATCTATGGCTATCCTAACAGTCTCTTACTAGACGTCGGCCCCATAGGGTGACACATGCGGTACCAAAATTCCTTTCATGAGGACAAGGAAGTTGATCTTGCCAACTAGGCCTTCTCATCCCATCCTCAGCTTAAACGAGCACTAAAAACATGGGTGAGACATCCAATTATCTTGATTAATGTGAGATCTACCCTTTTCCCCCTAATTCATTTTAGGTTATCACTGGATTAAGAAACTCTCAAATGGGTTATCCTGGACACCACTTTGGGTTCCGACCCCCATTGAGAGCCACTCCCCCTACTTGCAACTAGTAGAACCAATACAATAAGCAAGGTAAAACCATCTTGCACACTTAACAAAACCACCTGAAACACACACACAAAGAGAGCGAGGCATGGACCATCTCACTCACAAATCACAATCACAAGAATGAATAAATAGTGCAAGGCATAGACCCTCTTGCACACATCTCAAGCACATTACCAAGTACTTCAAAATGAAACCATTATAAAACCCAACATACAAGATACCCCTCCTAAGCCTCTGGAAGACTACCATTAACCACTTTGCCTAAAAGACTCCCACATTGAACAATAACCACAATTACCCCAATTTTCAACTAATCAAACACAAAACTTCATACAATCATACAAATCCAAGAATGCAATCATGAATCTCATGGTGGATTTACTATGCAACTATTAAGTAATTATAAAAGAAGTTAGTGTTCTTAATTAGCAAAGAAAAATAATCTAACTTCCTCACTTATCAAACTCTCCAAATTATTTAAGTATAAATAAACCAATCTTTTCTACATATTACCCATTTCAATTATTCACATACTCAATTAACTACATGAATAGAAAATAAACTTTACTATAGCCAAATATATACATATGCACATTTATATCCTTATAGACATATATACACACACACACACACACATATACATATATATAAATGTGTGTGTGTGTGTGTGTGTGTGTGTGTGTGTGTGTGTGTGTGTGTGTGTATAAGATAGAAAGAAGTTTCAATAAAACAAATTGGAATGTAGCAAACATATACATACATATGAACATACACAAATATATATGTATATTTAATATCCGAAGGCCAAACTAAATTCATATCAATTGAATTTCCATAGAATCGACTTAGGCTACCCAAAGAAATGCATAGGAATTGAACACCAAGCATAGTAATTTTCTTCAAATTCTACAAATTCATATTACCACTCCAATGAACAATAACCGAAATCCCAAACAACTATTATGTCAATTGATAATCATAAGCAAGGTAAATATAATTCAAATGTTGAATAGATAGCGTATTTTTTTGCAAAATGGATGGTGATATAAATGCAACACAAGGGACAAATGGAATTGCACCCTACAGATTTAATCTTCCTCACAACTCAACATGCAACCAGCGAATGCCAACCCAATTGTATGGCTATCAAATTAGCATATCAGGGTATGAAACAACTTGGCTTAAGAAATATTGATAAAGTTGCAGCTTATGGGATGGGATTGCTAATTACAGTCAGTGCATAAAATTGAGTTTCAACATGATACAATTGTGGCGAACAACAACATAAAAATAACTCCACCGAAACCCAATCAATACATACATCCATCGATTACAATATTCAAGGCAACTAAATCACATTCCAAGTATGAAAATGATCTCCAATTTAATGTAGCAAGAGCAACACATAAGCGATATTAAATAATGGTCGATTTCCAGTATGGTGCTGATTCAATGCATGCACGTTAAGGATGCCAAAACAAGAATATAGTCAATAGACAAAGAATCTCAGATCATAGGATGAAATCACCCAAACAGAAATAAAACAAAAACAAAACAAAGGGGGAAAACAAGTTGACACCATTATGGAAAGTAGTTTGTAGAGTATGCACCGGATAGAACTTTGCAAAGAGGCGCTTGAAATATTGAAGATATTAAGCACTCAAAACACATGCAAGTTTAGAGGATAAGGCTGCACACAAAATGATTGTTTAAAAGGCTTAAGAACTTATGAGAAAATGCAAATGGCAGGAAAAAGGAAGTGGTATAATCTCATCAACACAATGGTTGTAAAATATTCACCAATAGGATTAAATCTTTTTAGAATACAAAGATTGCAAGATTTAGAGTCGAACTCATATTTTTATTTATTTCTAAATGAAATTAAAATAAATGGAAATCACACTTTCAAGCAACAACAAACAGACAAGAATTCTTTTTTTTTTCAACAAACGAAGAGGGAGTTCAATTGCTCTAATCCGAGAAGAAAACAAGAGACAAAGAACGAAACCAACCTAGATCAATCACTGGCTGAGACAAAAATCCAGTGTTGAGACCAGTCTCCTATGACAGCTAAAACAACTCTTCCAAATCCCCAATCCAATTTTTTTTGAATCAATAATGAAATGTAATTGGATTTACAAAAATTTCTTGCAGACAAAATTTTCTTTTCGGAAACCAAAATCAATAATCCATAATCCTCCCTATCTCTCCAAAAATGATAATTATTCACAACAAGGAAAGTTGTTTGATTTTCGAATACAAAATCAAATAAAAATATCACAAAAACAACAAGTTTTTTTTGACAATCAGTTCGAAGTCACGCATGTGCTCCAAGAAAATATTTTTCTATTTTTTTAATTATTTTTGTTGTTTATCCATTATCACATTTTGTTTTAATATTTTATTTTGTATTACAATATTTTACCACACTTTTAATTTATTATAATCCATCATTATTAATAAATATATTTATATTTAGTTATCAAAATACTTTTTAACTTAATAATTTAATTTAAAGAATTAATTAACCAAGAACGACTCTTATATCTATTTATCAACATGCTTTTACTTAATAATTTATTTAATACATCAATTAGTCAAAAAAACATTTATTAAGAAAATCTAAATTAAACAACCAAATATCAAGAACAATTACCTAAACATAAACAAGGTCGAAAACAAGACCAACAAACCACAAAAAATAGACAACATTGATGTCGTATCCAACTGGATACTCATCCTCTTTGAGGATGATAGCAAGGGTAGGAGACCAAATGCTATCTCCCAACAATTTCCATTGGGTATAAGGAACATTCATACCTATCAATTTAGGTGGATTCGATGCCTGGTACCTGCAACCTGCAGCACACAAAATAATCTAGCATATACATAAACATACAATCAGACACCATGAAAGAAAATCGTAGCATAGCAGGGTACTCACAAGTGAGTAATGCAACAATGTCCCTTTCACCAAAGCACATCAACCAGTAACCACATTAATGCATAACAATCAATTACATGGAAAACAAGATAAGAGCAATCACCAGATAATTGCATAATAACCATGATTAGATAAACACATAATGCTCATAATAAGATTAATCCACATAATCAAATGAGTCCATATAACTGTCATAACATGTGCATAAATTCAAGTAATAGAAATATCACCAAAGTATCATCGTAACAGAAGTTCAACGTCAACAAAGTGTTATAACATCTAATCCTAAACAAAACAACTATCAATCTAACATATGACAGTACGAGAGGCACTACATCCCCCCTAGAATCAAGCTTACTCCTAGAAGCCTACAAACAAGTAAGGGTATAACTCTCGCATCTGGGTTGCACCTCCCAAGTAGCTAAAGACTCATCATTCTAATCCCACTAGACCCTCACCTGCTCAATGTCTTGACCCCTGAGGGCAAGTATCCTATGCTGCAGAATTCCCACAGGCTCTAGAGCCAGCTACCCATCTTCTACTTGTAAAGCATTCCAATCAAGAACATGAGAAATATCTAGAAAATATGGTCTGAGAACATAAACATGAAATACATCATGGATGCGCGATAGACTGGGTAGAAAAGAAATATGGTACACAACAAGACCAATCCTCTCCAAAACCTTGAATGACCCAAAAAATGTAGTGTGAGCTTAGAGCCTTTTCCATAGCGGATCAGACTCTTCCACAAATGCACTAGTAAGAATACCCGATCACCGACCGAAAAATAACAATCAACCCTATGAGCATCTGCATATTTCTTTTGTTTTTCCTATGCTAGCACCAAATTCTCTCTAATACATTCAACCTGCTGCTCCATCTCCTGTAGAATCTCTGGTCCTAGAAGGACTTTTTCCTCAAGATGATCCCAACTTAGTGGAGTCTGACAAGGTCGACCATACAATGCCTGAAAAGGTGGCATACCAATAGAACTGTGGTACCCATTGTTATACACAAACTCCACTAAGTATAGGTAATCCTCCCATCGAGACTGTTGATACATGACATACATCCCAAGCATATCCTCAAGAACATAATTAACCCTCTCGGTCTACCCATCTATCTCCAAATGGTAAGTAGAACTAAAGTTCAACTGGGTCCCCAAAGCATGTTGCAAGGACGTCCAAAGTGTTGAAGTGAACACTAGATCCCTGTCGGAGATAATCCTATGAGGAATCCCATGCAATCTAACGATATCCTCCATGAAAATTATAGCCATAGAAGAAGCATTATTCGATGACTGAACAAGAGAAAAATGTGCCACCTTAGTCAACTTGTCAACGGTGACCATGATGTTGTCATGATGATTAGATGACACAGGAAAATTGACTATGAAATCTACTAAAATAATGTCCCATTTCCATTCTGGTACAAGATGCGGCTGAAAAAGACCTACAGGGTGCTGTTGCTCTGCATTAACCATCTAGCACTCCAAACACCTCAAGACAAAATATATAATATCCCTCTTCATTTCGGCCCAAAAATACAACTGACGAAGGTCTGCATGCATCTTCTTGACACCTGGATGAGTTGAGTAGGGTGCCCGATGTGCCTCTGACATAATTAGGGTACGAAGATCCTCTGAAGGGGGAGCATAGATGTGACCTAAGTGCCGCAAAAGACCATTTCAATTAAGAGAATAACCCACAAATCTACCCTCCAAGACTCTACCTGACTCAACCTTTGACTTCACCTCCTAATACCAATTGTCTGCAGGAAGTGCTACAAGAATCTAACTCCTCAAATCTACTCCAAGAGTCACTGCTAAAAGCTCATTTCTTCGCCGACTAAGAGCATCCACCACAACATTTTCCTTATCCTGGATGTACTTCACCTCAAAATCATACTCACATAGGAACTTCATCCACCATCTCTACCTAGCATTCAGGTTTGGCTGGGTAAATATGTACTATAAACTACGATGATCACTATGTAACTCAAAACGATGCCCCAACAAAAATTATCTCCATCTCACTAAGGCATGAATGATGGTGGATAAGTCCAAGTCATGTGTAGGATAGTTCAACTTGTGATCCTTGAGTTTACGAGACTCATATTCTATCACACAACCATCCTACATCAAAACTGCTCCTAAACCCTTCAAAGATGCATCAGTACACACCACAAAGTCTCTGGTAGGATCAAGGACTGCCAAAATAGGTGCACTAGTCAACCTCTCCTTGAGAGTCTGAAAGGCTGACTAACACTATTCTAACTAGATACACTTCTTTCCTTTCCTCTGAAGGGAAGTGATAGGATGAGCTATCCTCGAAAACCCCTATACAAATTGTTGATAATAACTTGATAAGCCCATAAAGATGCAAACTTCTGAAACATTAGTGGGCTCAGACCAATCTATGATGGCTTGGATCTTCGAAGGATCTACAACAATACCTTCTCTTGAAATAACATACCCCAAATATCTCACTTATGTCTGAAAGAATTCACACTTAGCCAAGTTCACATATAACTAATTCTCTCCCAAACATTGCAACACTTGTTGCAAATGCTCCTCATGCTCCTCCATCGTCCTCGAATAAATAGAAATATCATCTAGGAACACAAGGACAAATATGTCAAGATAGGTGTGGAACACTCCATTCATCAAGCTTAGGAATACAAATGGTTAATTCGTTAACCCGAACGACACAACGGTGAACTCATAGTGCATGTAGTGAGTGTGAAATGAAATCTTATGAATGTCTGCCTCAAAGATACATAACTGATGGTACCCAGATTTTAGGTCAATCTTCAAAAACACCTTGTCTCCCTTAATCTGATCAAAGAGATCATCAATCCTCAGTCAGGGATATTTGTTCTTCATTGTAACCTTATTTAGCTGCCAATAATCGATACACAACTAAAGGGATTCGTCCTTCTTCTCCACAAATATGATCGGTTCTCCCCAAGGAGAGACACTAGGATGAATGAACCCCTTCACCAACAACTCCTCTAATTGCAACCAAAGCTCCTTAAGTTCTTGAGTGGTCATTTGATATGGAACTCGAGAGGAAGTTTCTACACTGGGAATGAGATCTATCCTGAAATCGATGTCACACTTAGGTGGCATCCCCAAAATCTCATTGGGAAAGACATCTATGAACTCCTTAAGAATAGGATGATCATTGAGGGATACCTCATGACCCTCCCCTAACTCCAAATCATTAACCGTCACAACAAACAACTAGCAACCCCGACACATACATCTCCTTAATTGCAATGCAAAAATCATTAAAGAGGAGATGGGCCTCTGAATGCCAACTAACTCTACCTCTCTATGTAAATCATCGAAACACCACACTGACTTACACTAACAATCTATCACTACTCAGTGAGCATCCAACCAACCCATCCCCAACACCATGTCTTAAGATCCTAGGGGTATGATGTTGAGATACACCGTGGTAAAGAGAGATCTAATCCTTAATCCACATCCATACACAAGGGATTCTACCACTACTTTAGCTCTGGAGGCCAATTCAACCTACCACCTAACACCTTGCTTTGCTACCACCAATCCACATCGCTCCACTAAGGAAGGGGAAATAAATGAATCTGAAGTACCAAAATTAAAAAAGGATAGAAATTCCAATACCTTGCAACACACCTAAAGCCTCCACAACTGTACCCTGATGTTGTGCCTAGCAGTTATCAACCATTTCAAACACATTGTGATACATGCCTACATCACCCACTGTCAGCTCTAAAGCTTCCAACGTCTAACTAAATATTGATGTGCTCTTCTGAGGAAACTGTCTAGCTATGTGGCCCTACTGGCCACAAGAAAAAATTCTTGTACCTCTGCCATATCCCCTACCACCTGAGGGTGCACTAGACTGTTGTAAACTACCTCTAGTGACTGTAGACTATGTACTCTAAGCTGGATGATCAAAATGATGACACTTGGCTCACTGCCAACTTTGATTTTTCCTAGACTGAAACCTACCACCTTACTGAGACTGAGAATTCTTAGGTTTCGACTGGGAATGTTGTTGCTACTGCATGATGGCTCCTAGAGGAACCCAAAGCCTGCTAGAGGTGCACTACCAATTTACACACCTATATGACCTCCTAGTGCCATGGCTAAATTCTCCTCTACCAACTGAGCCTTCAGCACAAAGACACAGACTTCCCCACTGATACGAGCATTCAAACCCCTAATGAAATGTTGAACCAACATAGCCTCATCATCACCAATACCTGCATATTGCTTAAGCTCATAGAACCTACAATCATACTACTCCACAAACATAACCATCTGCCTCAACTCGTGAAACTCATTAGCACGGTGTTGCCTCCAACGATCTGACAAAAAATGAGCTCTGAATCTCTCTAGAAACATCTCTTAAGAAACTGAATTAATATCTAGATGTAATTTTTGTTCCTCCAACCACCACCATGTAGAAGCAAAACCTCTAAGGTGCATGATGGAACATATCGCCTTAGTGTTACTACCATACAAGTGCATGGAAAAACACTTGTCCAAATCTATCAACCACGTCTCTGCCTCCAAACCACCACTAGAACCATCAAAATTAAGGACGTTCCCTCAAGAGATCCCTCATATGACCTCTTGAAATAGCCTCTTGCTTTGCTAACACATCTCTGCTCCTAGGATATCTTTCTCTTTCCTTGACCAATTGCTGACTACCCTCTTGTCTAGGGCCTAGGTGGGAAAGAACCTACTCAAGAAAATGATGCAACTGAGCTCCCTCTAACTTTGACTAACCCAGATTCTGACCCTCACTTTCCTGATCATTCTAGAAGCCCTGTTGTTCCTCATGGTCACTCCTTTGGGAACTTTGAGAAGGGGTGTTCTGGTGGTTACCCCCATGTCCACCACCTTGACCTCTACCACAACCCCTACCTCAACCTCTACGCATCTTCCTACACAACACCACCAAGGAACAAGTCTCAATTACTAGGAGAGGATGACAAAAGGGAAAAAACACAAGCTCAAGAGTCTAAGCACTAGGACAACATAATGGGCTCATATGAAACCAAAGTACCTAGTGTTAGAACTTGGGCTCTGATACCAAGTGTAACACCCCACCAAGGAACCCCAAAGGATGACACAACTATAGCACAGTAATGGAACATTGTTTAAAAACACAATAACAGTGAAATGTAAAACATGACATAACATCCAATCTAATCCTAAGTCCTCTAAGGTTCCATGACTATGCTACTTACTTATCTATAATCCATGAACTTGAATTATTCCATTACAAATATGTTTACATGATTTTCCTAATAGACAAGTACATTTTAATCCATCACATTAAATTATTAAACAATATGAATTTCCATAATATGACGTCAGATAAATATTCATTATAGATCATATATATATATATATACAAATTCTAATACATGAGAGTATTTCATAATTCGTTACATCATTACATTGTTTACAATAATGCTTCCCCGAATTATAAATGGGAAGATTACATCAATACTACAATGAATGGTACAATTGAAATACAAGTTTAATACCTATACATAAAAGACTGTCTCCTCAAACTAGCATAAGATCTGGAATCTGCTATATAAGGAACAACCTCCCGACCATGTGGAACCATAAGGTCCACCCCTTGTGCTAGGAGATAACATAAGGTCCCACTACAAACAAGCAGTCAATAAGACAGTAGGCTAACATACAGAAGGGCTACACATGACTCCAACACAACACTGTAACAACATGTACATAACATAAATTCATACATTGCTTCCAGAGGCATCCACACAACAAAAGGAGAAACACATAACTAGGGAATGCTAGACTGCAATAGGGAAGAGTGTCATCGCATGGTCCTAGCATGGGTTATCTTGACAGTCTCTCACTAGACGCCAACACCCATCTATAGTTATCCTAATAGTCTCTCACTAGATGTTGGCCCCATAGGGTGACACATGTGGAACCAACATTCCTTTCGTGAGGACAAGGAAGTTGATCTTGCCAACCAGGCCTTCTCATCCCATCCTTAGCCTAAATGAGCACTATAGGCATGGGTGAGGCATCCAATTATCTTGATTAATTTGAGATCTACCTTTTCCCCCTAATTCATTTTAGGTTATCACTAGATTAAGAAACTCTCAAATGGGTTATCCTAGACACCACTTTGGGTTCTGACCCCCATTGAGAGACACTCCCCCTACTTGCAACAAGTAGAACCAATACAATAAGCAAGGTAAAACCATCTTGCACACTTAACGAAACCACTTGAAACACACACACGGAGAGTGAGGCATAGACCATCTCGCTCACAAATCACAATCACAAGAATGAATAAATAGTGCAAGGCATAGACCCTCTTGCACACATCTCAAGAACATTACCAAGTACTTCAAAATGAAACCATCATAAAACCCAACATACAAGATACTCCCCCTAAGCCTCTAGAAGACTACCATTAACCACTTTGCATAAAAGACTTCCACATTGAACAATAACCATAATTACCCCAACTTTCAACTAATCAAACACAAAACTTCATACAAGCATACAAATCCAAGAATGCAATCATGAATTTCATGGTGGATTTACTGTGCAACTATTAAGTAATTATAAAAGAAGTTAGTGTTCTTAATTAACAAAGAAAAATAATCTAACTTCCTCACTTATCAAACTCTCCAATTATTTAAGTATAAATCAATCAATCTTTTCTACATATTACCCATTTCAATTATCCACATACTCAAAAATTACATGAACAGAAAATAAAATTTTACTATATCCAAATATATACATATGAACATACATAGATATATATGTATATTTAATATCTGAAGGCCAAAATAAATTCATATCAATTGAATTTCCATAGAATTGACTTAGGCTACCCAAAGAAATGCATACGAATCGAACACCGAACATAGTAATTTTCTTCAAATTCTATAGATTTGGATTACCATTGCAATGAACAACATCCAAAATCCCAAACAACTATTATGTCAATCGATAATAATAAGCAAGGTAAATATATTTCGAATGTTGAATAGATAGCATATTTTCTGCAAAATGGAAGGTGATATAAATGCAACACAAGGGACAAATGGAATCGCACCCTACATATTTAATCTTCCTCACAACTCAACATGCAACTGGCAAATGCCAACCCAATTGTATGGTTATCAAATTAGCATAGCAGGATATGAAACAACTCGGCTTAAGAAATATCGATAAAGTTGTAGATTATGGCATGGGATTGCGAATTACAGTTAGAGCATAAAATTGAGTTTCAACATGACACAACTGTGGCAAACAACAACATAAAAATAACTCCACCAAAACCCAATCAATACATAAATCCATCGATTACAATATACAAGGCGACTAAATCACATTCCAAGTACAGAACATTTCCATCGATCTCCAATTTAATGTAGCAAGAGCAACACATAAGCGATATTAAATAATTGCTGATTTCTAGTATGGTGAGGATTCAATGCATGCATGTTAAGGATGCCAAAACAAGAATATAGTCAATAGCCAAAGAATCTCAAATCATAGAATGAAATTTCCCAAACAAAAATAAAACAAAATGGAACAAAGGGGGCAAACAAGTCGACACCATTATGGAAAGTAGTTTACAGAGTGTGCACCAGATAAAACTTTGCAAAGAGGCGCTCAAAATATTGAAGATATTAAGCACTCAGAACACATGCAAGTTTAGAGGATAAGGCTGCACACAAAATGATTGCTGAAAAGGATTAAGAACTTACAAAAAAATGCAAATGGCAGGAAAAAGGAAGCGGTATAATCTCATCATCACAATGGTTGCAAAATATGCACCAATATGATTAAATATTTTTAGAATACAAAGATTGCAAGATTTACACTCGAACTCATATTTTTATTTATTTCTCAATGGAATTAAAATAAATAAAAATCACACTTTCAAGCTACAAAAAATAGACAAGAATTCATTTTTTTTTCAACAGATGAAGAGGGAGTTCAATTGCTCTAATCATAGAACAAAATAAGAGACAAAGAATGAAACCAACCTGGATCAACCGCTAGCTGAGATAAAAATCTAGTGTCGAGACCAATCTCCTACAGAAGCTACAACAACTCTTCCAAATCCCCAATCCAAATTTTTTTGAATCAGTAATGAAATGTAATTGTTTTTATAGAAATTTCTTGCAAACAAATTTTCATTTTAGAAACCAAAATCAATAATCCATAATCCTCCCTATCTCTCCAAAAATGATAATTATTCACAAGGAAAGCTGTTTGATTTTGGAATACAAAAATCAAATGAAATATCACAAAAACAACAAGTTTATTTTCGACAATGAGTTCGAAGTCATGCATGTGATCCAAGAAAATATTTTTCTATCTTTTTAATTATTTTTGTTGTTTATCCATTATCACATTCCGTTTTAATATTTTATTTTATATTACAATATTTTACCACACTTTTAATTTATTATAAAGCATCATTATTAATAAATATATTTATATTTAGTTATCAAAATACTTTTTAGCTTAATAATTTAATTTAAAGAATTAATTAACCAAGAATGACTCTTATATCTATTTATCAACATGTTTTTACTTAATAATTTATTTAATACATCAAGTAGTCAAAACAACATTTATTAAGCAAATCTAAATTAAACAACCATATACAAATAACAATTACCTAAACATAAATAAGGTAAAAAATGAGACCAACTGACCGCAAACAACAAACAACATTGACAGGGTAATCAACTAGATACTCATCCTCTTCAAGGATGATGGAAAGGGTAGGGGACCAAATGCTATCTTTTTTCAACAATTTCTATTGGGTTTAAGGCACACTCAAACCTGTCAATTCAGGTGGAGTTGATGCCTGGTACCTACAACCTGCAACACACAAAATAGTTGAGCATATACATAAACATACAATCAGACACACCGTGAAAGGAAATCATAGTGTAGCAAGGTACTCACGAGTGAGTAATGCGACACTGTCCCTTTCACCAAAACACACCAACCAATAACCACATTAAAGCATAACAATCAGTTACATGGAAAACAAGATAAGAGCAATCACCAGATAATCACATCATAACCATAATCAGATAAACATGCAATGCTCATAATAAGATTAATCCACATAATCACATGAGTCCATATAATAGTCATAACATGTGCATAAACTCAAGTAATAGAAATATCACCAAAGTATCATCAAAGTATCATCGTAACAGAATTCCAACATCAACAAAGTGTCATAACATTTGATCCTAAACAAAACAACTATTAGTCTAACAAATGACAGTACGAGGGGCACTACACTCACTGCCAAAAGAAAGAAATGATCACTGCAAAAATATGAAAGAAGACAAAGAAGAATGTTACACAGAGAAATACATCTCAATGCAACAAAGAAACACTACTTTATTTTACTCAAATTTTTGACGAAACTTTGTTTAAATTTTGACAAATTATTGAAAGAATCCTGACGAATCACCAAAATATTTTTCATCGTTCCATTTACGTCGCTTTCCCAACGTGCTCTAAAACATTGTAATAATGACTTAGTTTTTTCGGTTGTCATCACGAACAAGGGAGCTACTATTCATCAGATTATCGACAAAAGTTTTGTTGATCTAGTGATGAGCAATAGCCAGAAGACTAGTGGCATGTCTCTGCCGAATCATCGGAAGAACATTGGAAATTTTTTGATCTTCTGATGAAATAGAAGAGTCATTCTGATAAAAGTTTCATCGGAAGCATGGAAAATTTTTCAAACGGAATTGAAGTTTCATTGGTTTGTTTTGTTGAAAGTTCGACGAAATAGTACAATTTTTATAAAAAAAAACTATTCAAATCTCCACACTTTCCTAGTGGCCTGGTGACCATGGATGCTCAATTTAGAGAACTTAGAAGGTGCTTGAACTGTTTTATATGCCTAGAAAGAATTCCATTTTCATGGAATGATATAGTGCAGGGTATGTTCGAAGTGGATACATTGAAGATGTAGTTGCAACTAGACTGTTAGACATGTATGCAAAATGTCGAAGCATAGACAAGGCACACAAACTATTTGACAGAATGCCTCAAAGAAATGTGGTCTCATGGACTGCAATGATTGTAGGATATGCACAAAATAGATTTGTTCAAAAGGCTTTAGAAATTTTAAGGCAAATGTAATTGGCTGGCGTGAAGCCAAATTCGACAACCTTTGTTAGCATCCTCCATTCCTGTGCCAAAAGGGGAGCTTTGGAACAGGGTATGGACATCCATCATAACATAATGGAAGGGGGAGTTTTGTCAAATATTATAGTTGGAAATTCTCTAGTAGACATGTATTCAAAATTTGGAAGTATAGATAAGGCACATGAACTATTTGATGGAATGGCTCAAAGAGATGTCATCTCTTGGAATGCAATGATTGTAGGATATGCACAAAAATGACTATTTAAATAGAAATTGTTGTGATAGATGCAAACTATTTCCATCATTTTAAATAGGGACAATGTTCTTGAGGAGATGATTGGTGATGCTAAATGAAGCAATCTAAAAATTAGGCTTGCAATATGTTGTAGTGGCAACTGCCCTAGTAGACATACCTACGAAGAGTCTATAATGCACCTTCAAAAGCTGTAGTCATTCTTATCTTATCTTGTTCCCCACATGAACATATGTTCAATTAGATAATAGAATACAAAATTAAATAAAGGGTTTAACTAATGAATTGTATAAAATAGATTTTTGTAGTTTATATCCATATCATTGATTAAATTCCTTGCATTGCACACCTTTCAAACTTAAAGTATTACTTCACATTGCATAACTAATAACTAGATGTTGATAGATGACGAAATTTCAATTACAATATAGTTTATTACGGTCAACCTAAGTAATTATGCAATTACTTCACATTGTGTAACTAATAACTAGGAGCAATTTCCAATTGCATTAGCTTGTCATGGCATTCCATGAGACCACATTTATTTGAGGAAAATTTTCAAATAGTTCACTACCTTGTCTATGCTATGACATTTTTCATACATGTCTGCCAAAGTATTCTATCAAACAGTTCACTTCCTTGCTGCTATTATCTACTATTGTCCTGCATCTCATGGAATCTTTATCACTATCAATATGTCCAGACAGTCATGATGATATGACTATATTTAAATCTTACTCATCGTTGAGGACAGTCATGACTTGTCCTTCCTATGACTTCCTTTAATGAACTAAGGCTATCCTAAACTCTGCATTCATGGTCATTGTACTAAACATTATCATGATTGTCCTTACATTATTGTTTTGTCATCATTTTATGGTGAGTATTAAACTTATTGTTATGATTATGCCTAGTTTTAAGAAATGGTTGTCTCTTTCATTTGACACTGCACTTGTCACTTTTCACTACCTTCAATTATCTTTGCACAGTCCACTTGACATGTATTTTAAATGACTATCTCTTGAGATGAAGTCACCGCCCCTTGACATTGTTAATGATCATTTGGCATTCATGACTATCCAATGATTTCTAATGGACTATGCTCTATCTTTTAACATTGATTCCTTATCTTGATTGTCACCAACTTGTGCTTAAGATATCTACCCACCTATGTCTCTTGGCCTTGCCATAGTAGCAGATGCTTGATCACTTCCCTTTCATATATTACTACATAGCTCACTATCCTTGGTCTATCAATCACTTAATGTATTATTTCCACGTCACAAAACAAGAATCTTCTATCATGAACAAGGTTGTAGTATGAAGGCCTGTCACATACTCTGGGATCTACTCATTTCCTATCAAATTGCCCCATAATAACCCTTGTTATTTTTGTGATGGACATAAGCTAATGCATTATTCTTCAATTGTGACAAAACCTTTATGGAGTTACCCTCTCAAATGACACATGAATGCATAAATTTGAGAGGACTAAAGAAATACCTATGGAAATATAAGGAAAAACTCTTGAATCCTACAACATTGACATTAGAAAGGTGGGTGCAGAGCTCAATGATTTGATGATCTCATAATCACATAGCAAAACCATTATTTCTATAGGAAAACTCAAGATGACTCAGAATAAAGAAGATTTTGTGGGATGATTGCATAACTTTTCTATATTGGTGACACCCAATAAGTCTATATTGGAGAAATTGGCTTGGCACATGGAGGCATCAGGGTATTTCTAGTTTCAAGAATTTTACTTGAATGTTGTGGAATAGAAGAAAAAAGAATCATTTATCTACCACCATAGTGAAAAGTTAGCAATTGCATTTGGTTTGTTAAACATGGCCCTTGGTGTTTTGGTGAAGGATAAGGTATAAAAGGCAGTGTATGTTGTTTTTAATGATTTAGGTATGGTGAATCTAATATGCATGAATGATGACTTGACCGCAAAAAGGACGGTAAGTTGAAATGGATAGAGTTGTGAAATAGATGATGAACCTATTTTCTTGAAGGTCTAATAATTAGTTATAGTGAGAAGGTATAGATGGTTGTTAATGTGCCTTGGTGATTTGGTATAGGTGTTTGATTGTTTTTCCTTGAAGGGATGCAATTGAAATGTAGAATGATATGAGGCAAAGTAAAGGATGTGAATGGTTCTCTAATCAGGTTTTGATGTTGTAAAGTAGAGGATGTGAATGGTTCTCTAATCAAGTTTTTGATGCAATGACATACAAAAGGAACAACATTGAGAGAACAAATGCAAGAAAATAGATCATAGAGCAGGAGTCATAGAGCATGAATTTTTTTGTGGAAAGACTTGTGCCATGAAATTTTTGTGGACAGACTTGGAGGCATGAAGCATATGAGGACACGAGTCTTAGGTTTTACATGCTAAATTTCAAGACATGGAAAGTGATCATAGATATGAATTTGTAAACAATCCAATATACTATCCTCTGCCCTTAGCAAAGGTTATGACTGTGATGTATTTTCAATGGTTTTATGCACTGTGAGTCTCTAATGGATGGTAGACTGTGGTTTATCCTCCATAGATCTTTATGAAATATGTTTACCCTTAGTAATGTATTAATTACTATTATCCTTTTTGTCAAGACAAAGATTAATGACTGAGATTGAAGCATTATGATAGTGTGCTAGTTATGGTTGTGGCTTAACAAGGGTATATTTTGGTAAGGAAGACAATAAGTTGAATGAATGTAAGTAGAGAAATTTTTGGATACCTACAGATGGTACAAAATTTCATGGTTAAGTGGAAGCCTCCCATCAACAACAAGATCCAAATATCCGTGTATCTATCTCAATCAAGCCTCTAAACCCTTCAGAGCTGTCAATTTTTCCACTAACCTGCTATGCACAAAAAGTCAAATTTTAGAGTTATGCCACCACTAAAAACAAAAGAAACAGAGCTTTGAAACCAAATCCACACACAAAAAAATGTGGTATTCATACAAATCCATACAAACAAACTAAACTCAGAACATTGGAATGGAAACAACTTCAAATTATGATGTAGAGCATGGATTCAATTTACTCAACTGGACACATATTTCACAATGATGAGTTCTTCATGTAAAACATTTGTACGAGGTTCAAATAGTAAAAATATTGATGAAAGATAGAGGAATTAAAAAGATACTTGGATGTAGTTGGATTGAGCTTATCTTTGTTTCGAGAATAGTTTAATATTCTCTACTTAGTAGGGCTAGCCACGTGACGGTAAAAGCTCATTTGGCCCCTCCCCCCCCTCACATCACTCTCAATTCCCCATACCCGATCATATAACATTAATAATTCATTCATCCATTAATAACATATAACATTCATTCATTCATCCATTAATAACATATAACATTCATTCATTAACATATAAAATTCATTGATTCGGTTTTTACATATTATCAAAAATATGGTTGTCATAATATAATTACAATCTCTTTCTTTTTTCTTTTCTTTTTTGAAGCTAAAAAAAGCTGAAGTGGAGTATCATTTTCTAAATCATCTGTCCCCCCTTTAGTTATTCTTCCCTCTACTCATGATCTTAATGTATGCCTAGTTGTGTATTGATCACGACATGGAGGCTGTTGCAAGGGGGGTCTGCTGCAATAACAAAGAAATGTTAAATTGATATGTTTTGTTATTATTGTTATAATTATTTTATTAATTAAAAGAACATTAGAGTGGTGCTCTTTACTTGATGGGGCCACATCATGTTCCTGATCTTGTCTTATAGCCTCATGCTCAACATGTTAAACACCCTCTAAATCCTGATCTAGAGTTGAAACATGAAAGGTTACATTAATTAATACACAAATTGCAATTAAATATGTTTAAAATAACATTAGAGTGGTCCTCTTTACCTAATGGGGCCACATCATGTTCCTGATCTTCTCTAGCCTGATCATGCTCAACATGTTGATCACACTCTACATGCTCTAAAGTTAAAACACAAAAGGTTACATTAATTAATACACCAATTGCAATTAAATATGTTTAATTGTATTAATCCATACTTTTTTTTGTATAGCACATGAATACATACAGTACCGGGATGCACACCATGACCTTCATCTGCAGGTTGTGCTCCACCCTCACCATGCTGCATTACAATGTCATGTGCAGTATTATCATCGCTTGTCTGTTTAAAACAAATAGGCACATAATTACTTTATGGTGGAAATTAATATTGAATAGATTGCACAAGTATTCAATTTTAAATAAACTTTATTGAGTTTATTTATCTGTGTGTCAGATTCAGTGGAAGATTGTGTTTTCCCAGTCAAGACTCTAAGGCGTTCAACCACAACTTCATAGCCATTCTGGAAGGCAATCTTCATGTCCTCGTCTATGGGTGCTCTATTGAATTTAGAGCCCTGCATTTTTGCATAAGATCATGAATTTTGCTTCTATGGTATGATAAAACCAAAATTATTTTCAATTTATTATTTGGATGCAATATTTCATTTATTGATACTTACAATTTGTGCAACTAATTTCATATAACCACTAGAGCCAAGTTTGTGCTACTCATGTTTTTCTAGTCTTGCCTTTTTTGCCTTTGATGTGTCGGGTGGCCTATGAAAATTTTGAAATACATTAGATTATGTAAAAAGAAAGATTAATCAGTATATAATTACATTTTTGATAGTATCACATACCTTCCTTGGCTCGGCGGTGTCTTTCCTTTTTTCTTTTTAGCTTTATCCTTTCCATCCGACACCAGGTCCTTCCACTCCCTCTCTAGAATCATGGGGGGACGCTCACACTTTTTGTTCTTCTCTAAATGTGACCTATATTGGTCCCTCACATACTTTAGATAGGTACCAACTTTCTTAAGGACCTTGGTTGGGTTGAGCGTTTTATCACCGAACAACACAACTAAATGGTTAATGAGCTCATCTTTTAAATCTTGATTTTGGGCATTCCACCGTGTATGTATGGTGGGCCCAAAGAGCTCCAATTTCATATCACCTAGATGTTTATAAAAAACATCATTTCCTGCAAAATGATCATGGGATCATTAGTCTAAAAAGAATGATCAATAAGTAAATTTCAATTGGATTATATATAATAATAATTAAAACATTTTAAATTACCTGGGACCTTCTCTATCTTTATGGGATAGAAATCCTCAGTCACCAAAAATGTGATTGGAAATGTTCTCATACTATTAATACAAGAAGATCCAGGAAATGCTCCTAAAACATCACCAATACTAGTGGCCTCTGCATCACCAGTACTACCCAATGCCTGCATGCTATGTGTTGCTGACATTTCAGTCGACAATATAGGCACAAATGATGGGGTTGGATGATGTGATGTATGCGCAGGAAGATCAAGATGGACACTTGTACCAACCCCTACTCTGTGGGAAACACCTGCAGTACCCTGATCATGGGCAGCAACACCATGAGGATGCAAAAAATCCTATAAAAACAACACATATTTTAGTTCATGACATAAAAGATTACAAAATACAAAACCATGAATGAACTTATGTTATAATTAAAGACCTCATGACAGCTTACTTGCAATTTTTGTACTCTCTCAGTCAATATTTTAACCCTCTCTCTTATCTCATCTGTTTGAGGCACTATGAATAACAATTGAAGGATTTCTTCATTGCATTTTTTTGTGTCTTCCTTATCATATCAAGAGGGTTTGTTGAATATGCGATGTCATCATCCAATAATAGTGACTACACCTCAACCCTATGGATGCTCTCCTCTACTGCTAGTGCCTTTCCTTGATCAGTCGACTACAACAAGAATATTAAAAACATTATAGAAATTAACCCAATAAACTTATGAAAAAAACATAATAAATTTTTTTGCTCGTATCTAATTTGTACAATTACAATGAGGTAAACCTGTTGGGTAGAAGCACCTGAATATGCAGCATGATCTGTGGTTTGGGTCGGAGCCTTCCCCATACGATCAATGTCCCGCAGTGACAAAAAATAAATATAAAAAAACATTACCGAAATGAAACCAATTGACTTACAAAAAAAAACAATAATAAAATGGTATATTGGAGTCATTAATTGGAGGTTGGGTAAAATGGAATATAGTACGTACCACCCCCATAATAACTGTGTTTGTATCTAAGTGATTCAAATTGTAATCACTTAGCAACTCTCCCCCTACAATTATTGATTTTATCACACATACGAATACACGGTTTCCCTCGCGTGCCTCAAATATGCAATTGGGTTGCTTATTTGTTGACCTAGGTCATGTACTGTTTATAAACCCTACAATATTCCCTGATGCTTTTGGCCTTCCGTCAATGTACATAGCCACTCCTTTATTTTGATCCTTATCTTTTAGATGTATATAATTTGCTGACAATGCATACCTACGCATACTTCGTGTATATCGAACCAGCTACATCCAATCTTTGTAACTGTAATAGGGTCTGACATTCTCCATCAATTCAATAACTTTTTCGTAACAAACCTTTATGTTGTCCATGCAAAATAGGCCCAAACCATGTAATGATGATAGTGTTATGCGATATATCCTCTCATTAACACAAAAATCAATGTTTATTGGAGGAAGTTCCCTGGGTACCCATTTTTTTCATAGATGTTTGTACCTCAACGACACCTCGATGTTTCCTATGCTCTCATCATCATAAGAATATGACCCCCCTTCAGCAAGAAAAAATTCCATGCGTTTACAAAATTTTCTTCTAATATTTTGACCTCTAGTTGATCCCCCTCTGTTAGACCTACTACATGTCTCGCTTTCCTCTTCTCTTCCTGAATTTCCCTCGCTCGAGGAAGATAGATCTAAAAAATACCTATTTGGTGGTACCTACACTCATAAGGATGTTGGATGAAGTTCTTTCATGGTGATGTGATCCCAAGGTGACATTATGATTAATCTATCATTTCATCGCTAGAACACTAATAGACATAATTCAGGTGCACATGTGAGGTGGTTCAACTGTCCACTAATCAAATCCATATGTCTAAGTGGTTAACGGGGAGGGAGTGTGTATTAGGACTGGTTAAGTCATCATAAGTTTATGCTTTGGCAATAAAAATTGTTTAAGTCATCTTAAATCTTCCTATGTCTAATTGCTAGGAGACTTTTGGTATGTTTTAAAGTAGGATGAGTGGTTGCATCAATGGTCTAGTTCTCTATGACAAGGTTTCAACATCTTCAAATAGTGAAAGCTAGTGCTCATAGTCATTTGAGCACTAACTTTAAATAGTCATTTAAACATCAATGTTTTAAGGTATGTTTTAAGGTTGCATCAATGTTCTAGTTCTCTATGACAAGGTTTCAACATCTTCAAATAGTGAAAGTTAGTGCTCATAGTCATTTGAAACAACAAAATTTTGATTATGTATGATGGTAGGATTTGATAACTTAAAAGAATTGGCTACCCAACAAACTTAAAGTTAAAAGAAACCTTTTTAGTTTAAGGGGTTAGCACTTTCTTTCATCTTTGCATATTGGTTTGATGATTCAAATGATGCATTTCTTATCCCACTTCTATCATATTGTATTCCCATCCCATTGCAATTGTTGACATTAAAAGTTGTCAAAATTGCAATTTTGCAAAATAATGGGTTGTTAAGTGTTTGTAAGTCAGTTATCGACGTTGGTTTGGTGCAGGGGCACCTTGGGTCTCCATTCCTCTTTGAGGCCTTGTTTTGTTTTTTGTTTGATTTCAAGTTGTCTAAGATGTAATAAGGTCCTAAGGACCATCTTCAAAGGCTTGTAGTAGGTTTTGAGTCTTGGTGCTAAGTTTCAATGTAATCACAAGGTATCCATCCTCACTTTGTAAGCTTGATGCACCTTGGAAAATTAAAGAATCAAAATGCCATGATCCAACCAGGTGCTTGAGGGGAGTTTCCTTGGTGTTTTGAAATGGTTTAATTCCTTTTGATACCTCTTGAAAGCTCTTTGTATTTGGGCTTGTGGAAGTTGTATTAACTTGCCTTTACTAGGCAATTAGGTGTCTAAATGATGTTTTATTAGTTCCCAATGTACAACCAATTCAAATTTCATTTGTGGGACCTCGGGAAGGTTGGTTGAAGATATAAATAAGCCTCTCTTGGTTGAGGCATGTGGGTTGATGAATCATTTTGAAGTTCTAATGCAAAAGCTTGTCGTTTTCTAGAAAATTTGTGTGTAAATTTCTTGTTCTACTGCATGGTAAGACCTTTGTACGTACTATACGGGTAAAATCCTATTATGGTTGGATAAAGGGAAGACCTGGCTTTGTTTTGGAGGTGATTTGACAAGTTTTCATTGAGTATAAAAGAAGATATTGTCATTTTAGTAGGAATTGGTCTGAAAACCCTCAAAACTAGGGTTTTGATTGAAGAATGGCTCTTTCTTCCATATCCACGTTGTAATAATGCTAATTCTTGGTGGGATTGAAGATATTTGTGTATATTTTCATATTTTCAGGGTTCTGGAGAATGGCTTGTTGTGTGGAGGAAGTTTTGCAATTGTCTAGGCCTGGCATCCTCATGTGACAGGCCTAGATTGTGAAGCAAAAAGTTGAGTTTTGCTTGTTTAGGGTGATTTTAACTGTGAAGACACTTAGGAGTGATATAAATGGGTGTAACTAGCCTGTAAGAACCTATTTCGAGGCTTTGGGGTGAAAGGGAGAGCCTAGATAGTCAACTGTCATGTTGTTACCTGCCAATTAGGCCTCTTGGAGCAGCGTTGCTTTGGTCCATTTCTCTTTTACTATCCACTATCAAGAAAGAAGGTTTTGAGAATTTGTAGGGGCATATATTACTTGTCTAAGTTTAGTGGTTTGGGCCTGATAGAAGCTTATATGTGGATTTTATTTTGACTGTCCTATCGGGCAGGGCTACAAGCCTTTTAGGGGTAAAGAGGCTTGGGTAAGTTAGGGTTTGTCAATTTGATGGATATCTTGGTAGAGTCATGGTGATACTATTTGATGGTCCAATCTATACTTTGAAACAAAAATATCTCTAACAACTCTAAGAGCTATATTGGGATGGAATTAAAGGAGCCTTCATATGAAGGATCTTCTAATGAAGGACCTTTGAATTAAGGTCTTCATTTGAAGGTCCTTAATGCAAAGGTTCCTTTTATAAAGCATTTTGGACATGAAATATTTAAAATAAAAAATACCTTCATTTTAAAGTCTTGACATGGCATCATTTTATAATGAAGGCTCTTCATTCAAAGGTCATGAAAGGACATTTGATGCAATCATATGCCTCGTTAAAGTTTTAACTTAATAGTAAGGGAATCATGAGCAGTTTGTTGGGCCCATTCAACAATCTTTGATGCAAGGATTGAATTTTCTAGAATGTATCTACTATCAAGAAAGCCAATTTGTTTACCTATATGACTATATCTCAAGCAATAGGTTTAATTGTGATGGAAATGATATTGACAAATATTTTGTAATCTAGGTGTTGAGAAGCATAATTGGCCACCATCGTAGGAAAGATTCTTCATTCTCACTTTTAGGTGTTAAAATTTAACAATACCTTGATTGATGAAAGTGCCCAAAGAGCCTTTCTCCATGGTATCGAAGTACACATAGCAGCAGTCTTCTCTTATACGGTTGGACATGATTTAAAGAATTTAGCTAGGAATTATTCATTTAACCTAAGGTTTTCTCATAATGCCATCATTGGAAAAGTATGATCAAATTCTTCTATTATGAAGAATTGGTATATGTGCCTCTAGTAATCACTATAAATGTTTGTAAGGATAAAATGACTAATTGCATCAGGTAGGAGAGAATCAACTTTGATTTCTTCAAAGATTATATTCCTCTATTCATAATTTTTAAGGGTTGTGTGTGGAGGAGGTTATCACTACCAAGAATGGAGGATACCTTTCCTTGCATATGTTTGTGGTGGAGGTATTAAAGAAGAATTGTATGCCTCTATTTCCATTCATTAGATCTAGCTTAGCCTAGCATATACTTGGGCTCCTTTGCCCCTATAAACTTCCATATGTTTGAAGTTTATGTTATGTAAGCGTAATTCCATGCTATGTTGAAATATAAGAGGTGGAGGAGGCCAAAAGGAAATAACCCCTTTTTAGTTGTACCTTCAAAAATTTTCTTATTGTTTTATGTTTTTAGCAACTTTGTGGACATAAGATTTGAGGTAGGTCGTACAACAAAGAATAACATGTTCCCACCAACAAATTGAACCTCAAAAGTTAGTGGGACTTAATTATGAGTTCTCAAACATGATATCAAAGCAAAACAGGTTCATTTATGACCTAGTTTTATTGCATAATTAAATTAAAAATGTGTTTTTGTTTACATTCAATATCCCTCCTTTTGTGTAGATGATTCTCTTTGTGTAGGGTACTTGTGAAAGCCATGAGATCCAAGTTCCTAAAAAAAATTGCATACAAATTTTTGTTGTGTATATGGATATGTGTTTTGTGTTTCCATTTTGTTTTGTGAAGCATTGAGCAAAGAAAATATCAACCAACATCTTCTTCAAGGTATTTATGCACTTGAGAGAGGTTTTGGGTTTTAATTACCTATGTACATTGTTGTTTTGAGGCTATTAATATAAGTTGTGGGGTTTGTAAGTTGCTTGTGCATGACGAAGTAAAGGCCAATCTGCAAAGAATTCAGAGATTCACATTTAGCATTGGAAGAATCAGGTGCAAACCATTATGGCATGTGAAGACCATGTATTAGGTTGATATTTGTGCATATCATTTGTGAACCATGAGCTTTTATCTAAGGTTTTTTTTCTGCTTGGCATGAATCTCTTTGCCTATGTGATCCTGTGTGTTAATATGTATTCATGATCTTTGTGCATGCATGCTCTAGATGCAAAACTTGAGTGCAATATCATAGAGGTTGATCCACATTTACTCCCATTGAATGTTTGAGGTGAATTTGAAACCCTTGTTTGAGGCATGAAGCTCCTATTATCCCTATTATGCAAGTGTAAATATTGCATCTAAATTGAGATATAGAGATCATGCGCAAAGAGTAAGAAATTGCGCAACCATAATGGGGGTACCAATGTACGAGAAGATATTTGGAAACTAGGCATGAAAAATGTAGGTTAAAGAGAATGGGGGTGCCAAACTTATAGTACTCATTTGGTCGTGGATTTTCTCTGAGTTCCTTCAACCTCGTCCTCGGTGCTAGTATTGATCACCTTATTTTCACTCCTCCAAACTCTTCCTGGCACTGGTATTGATCACCTTGTTTTCACTCCTCACAAGTCTTCCTAGCGCACGTATTGATTTTCACTTCTCAATTTGATGAGCTAGGTTTTTAGAGTATGTTAATTAAATTGAAAATTTTGGCACCATGTTTTAATATTCTACAATATAGTATATGTATTAGCTATATTTTACATAATAAATTATATAATTATTCGACTTATGATAATTATATATTATGTTCTTTAACAAAGTATTATAATTAATAATTAATAATAAACTATATATTTTATATATTACAAAATATAATTAATATAATATATATTTAATACAATAGTAATATTAGATTAAATTATATATAATATAATTATATTTATTATTATATAATAGTATATATAGGCTTTTACTTGATATTTTAGCAGATTTTACCATTACACTACAACTAGTTTACCATTAAATGGCAGTTGAAACTTGTTTTCCAATGACACAATATATGTAGCATGCCATTTGATTAAAGATATGATAATTATCCTTTAAAACCTCTTCAAT